>QVRM01006596.1:0-55054 GCA_003439945.1 Dermanyssus gallinae | reverse complement strand
ACGGCAGGCCGACTTGCAGATGCACACATGTCGCATTGTGTTATCAACGAGCACTATCAACGGCGCTTGTTAGCTGGCTAGAAAAGGAAAAATTCGATTGGTGCTAAGAAGGGCCAGTTGGAAGAGTTTGGTCAGTCGACAAAAAACACTAACAACTATATATGAAGTGATGCATTTTTGGAAAATGAGAACATCTATCGAAGCAAAGTGAAATCAATACAGTTAAGTTCTAGTCAAGGTTGCTTAATGTATGTATGTTTTTGTCTGCCTGATGGTAATAACAGAACAATACATATAATATATAAAATAAATATAACAGAACATCCACTTTTTATCTTATCCATATCTTCATAAGCTTGTTCAATCGGACAAGACACCAACCTACTATATGTAAGTAACATGCGGTGGGCACTGCGTCGTTGGCCGGTAAATAGCGCGCCTGACAATTAACGGAACATCACTACTATAATAAGTTTGTATACATATATATATCACAACGTACAACGTTTTTTTTTTGTAATAAGAACTGTTTATAGCTATTGTCGATCTATCACAGAGATAACCGAACAAAGTGTAACTAACGCTGTGCAAATCAAACTTCCAAAAACAATTATTGGGCGTGTTGTTGATAGAGTGCATAGCTTATATGAGTAAGCCGCTCACACGCCTCCCTGCCCGATCTGAAATCTTCGAGCCTGACAAGGCTTGTACCGAGTGATAGCGGAGGACCGTTCTCATAAGCCCAAGCGATCTATCCTGCCTCCTGATCATGATCAATCTGTTACATCCAGCTCAGTAGATTAAGTATGTATTTATAATGCAATAATCATATATGTTAGATGTAGCTGTACTAGAATGTCTCATATGCATTGTTGTCGTCAATACATCTTATAAATTAGTGGAGACACTATTTCCTTGCAACATTATATATATAGGGTCTACAAAAAAGTCTTTTCGGATTGGCGCTTGCCGCGGCTTTCACTAGCGCCGCCCCGGCGCCTAGGCATATATCATTGGCTCACTCTTTGTTGTTTTCATGTGAAAAAAAAAGAGCGGGGAATCTGCTGGTCTCAACCATTTTTGAAATCTGTTTAGCCGTTTGTTCGGAAAAGTGCTGCAAAATGGAGGTAGAAAAATGCCAAATTCGGCGATTCTACTCTATGAGTTTAAAAAGGGACTGGCTCACAAAAGTTGTTAAAAATCGTTTGGAGATGCCTGTTGTACAGACAGAATGTGTCAACAGTGGTTTGTATTCGGTGGAATGTGGGTGGAATAGTGCACTATGAAACTTTTTAACCGCGTAACCAGACGATAAATATGGCCGTGTTACTGTCAACGAACTCGAAAGGTTCACGAAAAATTAAAGCAGTCGTACCCTGCACTAATTTCAAGGAAGGGTGTCCTGTTCCACCAAGACAACGCAAGTCCACGTGAGTAGGGAGACCCTTTCGAAAATGTCCCAGCTAAAATGGGAACTTTTGGAACATCGACCGTATTCCCCCGACTTAGCAAATCTGATTACCACCTATTAAGATCGATGCAAAATGTTTTAAGTGGTGAAAAAATTCACTTCTATCGAACACGTGCGTTCTGGAACTCTGTAAGACTGGAAGAATATTTTGGATTTTGTTGGAAATTTGGAAGATTATTTAGGAATCGAAAACCTTGTAAATCGTTGGGCAGAGGTTGTATCTTCCAGCGGAGAACATATAAATCAATAAATAAGACCTCCCGTGTCTCCCTGTATATATATACAGGGTCATTCAGGGAGTATCGTACTTCTTTCGAGGTTTAATAGAGCTCGGCAGAACCAGTCAACGTATGAAGGAACCGTATACACCGGCGTGTTCGGAGGAAAATTCTGCACAACGAAAGACACTTCATTTGCTTGCGTAGCAAAAAGCGAATACCCAGATTAAGTCATGAAAAGTCCATATTTTACGTTAACGCTTTTTCATGAAAAATTGTATTTTTTTCCATTTCGACCAATAATGTACGTCCAAAAGACAACTCACGCAATAGCAAATTTAATGCCCATCATTTTCGTACCAGGGTGATGGTGCTGCGTTACGTAGTTGTCGAGTAACTAAGCGTATTCGACAGTCATAGTTTTTATGTTTTACGTGCAAGCTTTCACGTTCAGAACCGTAAACATTGCCAAGACGTTTCCGCTCCTTCCTTCCACTAGGAAAAATTATTCTCTTGCTGAGTTCTACCAAACCTCAAAATATGTACCTAACTTTCTCATACGCCCTATGCAAATATGCATGTCTTCGCTTTCGATATGGCTATCGAAAAAGCTTAGTGAGTTGACAACTACGTAACGCAGCATCATCACTTTGGTACGAAAGTGGTGGGCATTAAATTTGCCATTGTGTGAAAGTGGTCTTTTGGACATACAGTTTTGGTCGTAATGGAAAAAAAAAACGATTTTTCACGAAAAAGCGTTAACTGCAAGACATAACAACATATCGACTTTTTATGACTTTTCTCAACCTGTGTACTGGCTTTTTGCTACGCAAGCTTCCGTTGTGCAAAATTTCCTCCGAACACGCCGGTGTAATCGGTTCCTTCATGCGTTAACTCGTTCTCTCCCGCAAACGTAGATTTCGCACAACTATGTAGGAGAAAAAAAGGCAGAATAACGACTTTTATAAATTTCATCCTCACTTCTAAACAAGACGTTTCCGCGTCCTCCCTCCATAGGGAAAAATTATTTTCTTGCCGAGCTCTATCAAACCTCGAAGAAGTACAATACTCCCTGAATGACCCTGTATATAATGAGAGAGAGAGAGAGAGAGAAGTGGGGAGTTTACGCACTAAGTACCGAGTTCGCCACGAACGTGAAGTCATCTGAATCACGTGAATAGCTAGAGTACATACATATATATACAGGGTCTCCCAGAATTCGTACGCAGGTACAATTTGCTTGTTAATAGAATGACTGGGGATCTCACACTCGCAGATCTAGTAAAGATATGTCTGGATAAAAAGGGGATAAAAAGATATGTCTGGATATTTTTTTGCCGAGATGTACTGAATCTTAAAGTGGACGAATTCTGGGTAAACCATATATATATCATCTGGTGCTCTAACATAGAGATCATTTTTTGAATGAATAAAGTCAGTTAATTCTTTATATATGCATATATATATATATATATATATATATATATATATATATATATTATATATATATATATATATATATATATATATATACCAACATATACGATATATATATATATACTTGTATCACACAGCAAATGCATATTAAATCTAACAAGAGGTTAAAGAAAACTAACGGCGATAAATATGCATGGGTCGACATCTCAGTGGTGGCTTTTAGCCTGTGTATCTGTAAAGCCTATATGTATGTATATATATATATATATATATATATAACAGTAATACTTGTTATTGTTAGATAACTAATCACATTTCGGTATCATGATTGGTACCGTAGTGGCGATGATTATGGTCATTATGATGGTGAGTGTGATGGTACTAGTTTCGAAATGGCTAACCTAACTGAAAGACTCCATACTGCTAAATTTGCAGGATCTTGAGCCTGGCACCGTAACGACGACAGATGACTGTCATGAGCAACAACAGCAGCAGCAGCAGCTCCAGCTACCCCAGCAAACGCGGACACGTCGATTTCTCGACTCGCCCGTGCTGTACTGGGTGACTGCAACTCTACTCCTGGGAGTCCTGGTCGCTGTCACAACGGGCGTCATCCGCTACGCCCTCCGGGACCACTTAGACGCGTTCGGTGAGTGGGCAGACAGCGATGATGATATATCCGATCGCTACTACTACTACCAACATCAAAACAGCAACAACAACAACTTCAATTCTGCGTTGGACGTCGATGGTGGGGAAGCACAGTCATTCGATTTTGAACAACACCGCAGTCGCACGTAGGAGCTACCGGGGTACGCGCGCGTAGAAGGCAAGACACGAGTTACGCACACGCACATAGAGAGGTATAGGTGTCATTGCCAATACTGACCGTACCCATGAGCATAGTAGGCAAGCGAAGAAGTCCATGCTAGATTAGCTTTACTATATATATATATATATATATAGAAAATGAGGCGCGGAATGATCTATCGTAACATTCTTCAACAAGCTTTTCCTTTGTGGAAACTTAGACGAATCTGAATATACGTCTTCATAGTAGATGCACCGAAAGGGTCATCGATTCTTTATCACGGCTGAGTGCGTGTAAAAGACGTGTCGAACGCCATGACGCCGAGTGATAGTTTTGGTGCTTGTTAAGTGTAGATAGATCGACGGAACAGAGTCGACCACGCTTATTTTAAAACGTAGAATGCCGGTATTTAAAACGTAGTAACTTAAGGAAAACCGGTGTTTTTATCTGTTTCTTATCGCAATAAAAAAATTAATGCACATCATTTATTGAAATACAGGTTTAAGGTTTAAATTTTCCTGACGAATTTTGCTCTTACTGTTTGTAAAACAGATGTCATCCGGTCAAAGTTTCCTCTTCATAAAACCTTTTTATTCGATGCAGCGGTGATTACACGACGAAGAAATGCAGTGCAAAAGAAAAACATTTGACGAACACTTTTATTTCCTTGAAAGGTCTAATCGAAATCTTTCGAATCTCGTCTGATAAGTACTTATCAGAAGCATTATATATATAATATATATATAATGCTACATCCTTCGTTGTGTAAATACAATTAATCTTATTTTAGTGTTCGTTTTTAATTCATGTGTAATATTTACTTTACTTTCTGCGCTTAGCAAGTGTGTATCTTTTCACACGTTAAGGTTCTCATAATATTTTTAAATATGTTTAAGGACAAGCATCCACACTCAGTACTAAACGCCAAACGAAAACGGTTGAAGAATAATACAAAGCTATTATTTTTCCCGTCTGTAATTATAATAATTAGTTGAGGTCAACTATGGCGTATTTTTGCTATGTGTATACTGCTGAACGAATACTTCCTAGATAAGAACAACTTGTATACTTCCTAGATAAGAACGAAATAAATGTATAAAGCGCCTTCCAGTACTATATAATTCCAATGTAAGCTTAGCGAAGTAGACCGACTTGATCTTGGAATTACTCCAGTTTATCAAAAATATGTATATGAAAATGGAGTCTTTGTCTATGTGTGGATTCCATTTCGGTCGACGCAGCCTTAGAGGTCGCATAGGTATTAAATTCTACGATGGAGACCAAATGGCATTTTCTAAAGCAAGTGGCAAAAATAAAATGTTAAGATGTGATAGACACATCGGACACATCGAAGTCCTTGTCATTTTATTCTGCATGATATCGTTATTGGGCCACTAACGACAAAATGTGTTTAAGCAAGCATGCTTATTGATGCAACTTTGCATGAAATGTTTGCTTCTACAGAAAATTTGAGCTATTGGGTTAGATAAAAGAAACAAATATTTAGACGTCTCTTGATATAGATAGCGGGTGACGTTTTATGCTGACTGAATTTGGGTAGCTATAGCTAGCTTCTCGAGATTCGTCATAGCTTGCTGTGGATATTAAGTGTTGTACAATCTGTACGTTTATATATCACGGAATCTCGCGGGTACCGGTAGTTTAATAAGTGCGCAGTAATCTGCTCACCTTTAAGTGAATTAAAGAAACCAATTTTAAACAAGCCATCAGTTGAACAAAAGATGAAAGTGATCCACAATTGCATGACAAACACACACATATAATATATATATATATATATATATATATATATATATATATATGCATATATATATAGAGAGAGAGAGAGATTTGTAAATTTAGTTGATTTGTTTTATTTTAGTTGAATGTAATTGATTTGTATACACACACGTGTATTTGCATATATACGTAGAACCTGGCAAAGTTTTTTAGTTGATTCCCCCCTTAATAGAGAGTAAGCCAAGAATGGGACCCACTAGCGGAAGCGTCTTGTTTTTGAAATAATTGTGAGGACAAGCTTGTCGGAGGTACAAAAGTCTTACCAAACAATTGGTACACTTTCTAATGAGGATTAAGTATACAAAAATGTTTCGAAGAGCTTCGGTCGATCATTAGGGGTGTTCCCTAAGGAGTCTGCATGAATGGTACAGAAATTTCGAACCGTACGTTTAAATCTGTAAGACAAACTTCGCTAAGGAGATCCACAAACTACAACAAATGGCGAAAATAAGGCTTGTGTGACAGGCGGTTGACGAAAACGTAAAAACATCTATGCATTGCTAGAGGAAACTTGGGGCTTGGATGGCATACGATCCTGTAGGACCATCTTGGATTCACCAATAATCTGCTGACGGATACCTCGTGATTTGTCACAGGATAAAAAAGAGAAACGGGTCTTTCTGGCGTAAGAATTTCTCACAACGTTCGACGAAAGCCGGCCTTCTGTGTTCTCGAGACTCGTCATAAGGTGATTTGACTTCATCATAAGTGGACATAGCTTGGGCTCACCAGGAATAGCTCTAAAATAGTCAACGCGCCAGTCCTAACGGGTTGAAAACACTGAGGCTTTTTTCGCCTCATCTGGAATTACGCTGATGAAGCACCCAGCTTGGCACCGTATGATATCTCCCTATTTCCAAAACTTAAAATATGTAAGTAGAAGATGGTTCGATTACGCGGTTTGGCTATTACAGTCATCAAGGCTACTCTAGAAAACGTCGAAGCACACGTGTTTGAAGTTGTCCCTAAAAAAAAAAAAAAAAAATATATATATATATATTATAGGGATTTCCAAAACCTTGTCAGGCCGCTACGCATTTATGCAATACATACACGCATACCCTATATCTGCCGTGGTATAGGTCGGCCATACCTAACGCATTTCCTTCCTTCTGTAGTACGCACTACTAAGTCAGAATGCAGCGTTCTGAAGGTGTTTGCTAATCCAATGTGTTGGTGGGGGGTAAGCGTTTTGTCATTCACGTCGTAACGCTTGACACGTTTAGATGGGCCGTGTGCGGGGATGTCACGTTTTGGGCGGGTTCGTACCGGTGATGGTGTATTGCGTGTGCTCTGTTTTGCTGTCTTGTTCGTGTCTCGTGTATGATGGATGGTGCGGTGATGGTCCTCTACTGCTGCTGCTGCTGCGCTGCCGCGGTCGCTGTCGTTTTGTGGTGACGAATGCTGTGGATAATTCACTGGACTGCTCTGCTGCTCTCTTCGATGTATGGACGCTGCTGCTGCTGCTGCTGCCGCGATATGGTGGCTGGTGGGGGGTGACCGAATCGATGCATTGGGGTCGTGCCGTTCTTGCCTGCCATTTCATCATTTTCGACGTCGCCTCCGCCCCCGCCGCCGCTACGTTGAAACGCTAGACGTGCGCTTCCCAAGCCATGGCAAGGTTGTGTCACTCGCTGTCGGACAAGGATTTCACCTGCTGCCGGACGACCAGAAACTCTACCTGTATTACGCATCCAGGTCAGATTGAATCCAGTGCTGAAATGCATGCGCATATGTACATGCTGTGCTTTTTTCTCTCTCTAGCTCTCTCTATTGCTGTTCGATTGACTTTTTCTTTTTTTTTTTTTTATGTTTATTTTGTTCTGGGGCTAACTAATGCGTTACGGGTCGACTCTTCTTCTCTCTTCTGCACATGGTGACGTGTGTATGTGGTACTTGCTCTGCGGATGCACTTCTCTATGACTACCTGTAATGGCTTGGATATGCATCTCAAGCAAGCCATACTATGTTCGAAATGTAGTGAGCCGCGCACTGTTACAACTTCTCATTTGTCCTCTGGGTCTCTATGTCGGCAATGCTTGCAGTTGTACAGTCATGCATAGTCAGCGCAGGACACTTGTTCCGATTAACAGGTTGCACGTTGAGCTTTGGCGTCAGAAAGGTCAAATGTATATTTGATTTTGCAAACGATACTTTGCTCCTGCGAAACGCGCACAGTTTCAGCGTTGTCGGTTAAGGCGATCTGTGTGCATATATGCGCGACTGCAAACGTGCTTGGCTTTATTTACACATGAATCGTGTTTTTACATCTACACATCTTTGATGCATGTATATTCATCATGTCGTGCTTGATATTATACGTGAATGTTTTGCGATTTAGGGCAACTTGGTTCAGCTCACTAATAACTGCAACACAGAGTTCGACGGAGGCTCCGCTTATAATGGCACTCTTTTTGCGGCTGCTTCACCACGGCAATAACCTCAACGAAGTCCGAGAGTTTCTCCAAAAAGAAGTATCGTTTTCGTCGTACGAAGTCGATCAGCTTTTCCTCTACATGGCAACGTTTTTCGACTTGCAAGGAAACTACCGGTAAGATGCGGAGGACTTTACTGGTTGCCTTACGAGAAACAAATTTTTGGTTAAGTCCGGCAGTCGGACTTAGTTCACGTAACACTTTAACAGGTTTTTTGATTAATAATAAAAAAGCTGTGCATTATAACATCTAGTGAACGTAAACATCAACTTTGGAAATTACGTCCACAAGGGGCAATATAATGTAATTGGGTAAACTTAACTACTAACAAACGCTTTACTATACTGGGTTGTGACAACGTCTATACGACTTAGCTGAAGATACTAAATACAAGAAAAATCTCATTTCTTAGTCGGATATAATAGCATGGCGAATAGGTGATGTGGTAAATATCGCTTCGTTACCGTGCGAGGCCTTAGGCAATCTACTTTCCTATCTATAGGAGTTGATAGCGTATTTTCTAACCGTATATATATATATATATATATATATATATATATATGCGCCAAATACACTCTCTGAAATGTGCCAAGGAGGATTTGTTGAATAAGCTTACTCTTACTGCATCCGTGTTAATTCGTTTTTGGGCGAAGCGCCTTATCTGTGCATTCGTTTCATACGTATTTTATGCAAACTTTTATGAATACATCGTACATGAAGATATGCAGGGATACTATTTCAAACGCACATTTGTTGTCGCTAGATGCCCTTTTCATATCCCCATACACCTGCTGACACCAGCCATTATTAATAATAAGAGGTTTTGGGAATGCATAATGCACATGCAGTCGCTGGAAGCTGTCAGTTTCCACTAGCGTGGGACTCACAAATCCGCTAGGACCTTATTCCTCCCCGCCTTCCCTCCCAGACTCGGACACCAGTACATCACTTGACTTACCGTACCTACAATCAGTGCATACGTATATATTTTGTGTATAAACTCGTTCGTCTTATACAATATAATTAATATGTACATTCCAAGACTAAGTCAGGTAAGATTGCAGGCTACTCCATCAGTGATTTGTAATTTTTTGGTAGTACGCGTATTTCAGTAATGGGGAAACGAGTAATTTACGACAATTTACGTTCCAGTATACTAGTACATGCGTGCTTACGGTTGCTTCCGTTGTAAGTGTAGTTAAAATAAGTGTAACTTTATTGGTCCACTAGCGCACTGTATGTGCGATAAAGTAATCGATCATTTGTAAGCTTCATTTTGCGCCTGGCACAAACAAGTACAATCTGTTTGCATTAGGCGTAAGATGTCGCGTGCCGATTATTCATTTAAGTCGAAATTTCCGTATTCTAACCCGAGTATGTTAAATCTTTTGTTGTTAGAGAACAAAAATTTATTCCAAATGTGGCCATGGAGCGCATGGAGGATTTGGTGCGCACGATGGTGCATAGGATTTCGGACCAGGACTACCTTATCGAGCGTGCCGTCATACCCATGTTCGTCTACGATGAACGAGTTCTTACGAAACGGCGAGATGCCGCCTCGGGGCGTGTCCTCGTACTATTCAACCAACTTCAACCAAACCGATTTGAGTTTAGTCAGCGACTACCTAAAATATAAGGTTTGTGCTCATCGTTGCATTTGATCAAGGCCACTCGG
This sequence comes from Dermanyssus gallinae, assembly GCA_003439945.1. NCBI lineage: Eukaryota > Metazoa > Arthropoda > Arachnida > Mesostigmata > Dermanyssidae > Dermanyssus > Dermanyssus gallinae. Next base: position 45,207 of record QVRM01006596.1, on the reverse strand, counting down.
CTAGTCACCGATGCTGTTGCTGCTGCTTTAAATTGACTATGATTGAGTGCGCGCACTGACGAGTCTTCCCCGAATTTAACCTCATAACAAGTAGTATAATATCGCGTATGTCGAAGTAGCCTAGCTTTCCCTCGATGGTTTTAAGGACCGTTTCTTGCTTTAAGGTTTTTTTTCGAAGAAATAGAAACCCATTGCATAGTGCCAGCAAGTCAGCCAGTAATTTCAAACTTACAATATATATAGGAAGAGAGAATTAAGTAGAATCGAAATCAACCGGAATTTCTCAATTTTAAAGTTAATCTAAAAAAATAAAGAGTTACTCGATTTTAATCATTTAAAAGTACTCTCTATTGATAGTCACAACCTTTCCCCATCACTGGACCAGACTATCGATTCCCATGACAATGTCTTCTAGTTTCTGCATTCCGAGGAATGTATTCACATGGGTTTTAGTGCTTCTGGTCAGGTAAATTTCTATCAATATATATAAAGTTTTGCAGAAATCTGAATAGGTGGTAATCGGACGGTGCACCGTCCGGTGAGTACGATGGACGCAGCAAAAGTTCCCAGTAAAAGCAATAAAGAAGCTGTCCAAACCTCAGCGGAGCTGCGAAGAATTCTTCCGCGGGCTAGAGGAGCAACCGTTACTCGGCGCTGTCTCTTAGCATCAGTAGTATATATATATATATATATATATATATATATACTAGATGATTCAAAACGTTCGAGGCATAGAATACAAGCAATGGACGGACAAAGATCACATAACTCGTATTGTTCAGCATAGACTCCAGAAGCTTAACACATCCAGTGCAACGATCTTCAATATCCCTTATACCACGAGTAAAATATTTAAAATATTTAGACCGAAAATATTTGTCTACAGCGCTGATCACATCATTATTGCCCTGATTTCTCCTTCTAGAGAAGCTCTTCTTGAGGTTTTCAAACAGATAATAGTTGCACGGGGCCATGCAAAAAAGCTAACGCCCATCTCTTCCGCTACTTTGCGCATCAGTCGGTGGTCAGTCATCACAAATGCGTGACTCATCAAAAAACGTATAGTACAGTTTTGTCATCCAAAGCTGTTTTTGGTCAGAACCTGGTGTTTTCTCTATACCTCCATACCACTTTATGTAATTGAGGTAATCCATTCGGTATCGGTACTGTATGCCGGTGCACAAAATTTAGAAACTGCATTTATTTTGACTTTAATTTTCGAGTTTTTCAATAAAGCCATTAAAAATCTTAATCATAAAACGGCACTCATTCTGCTCCATCATCCCTGAAGGCTCTGACACCATACAGTTGCGCGACCTGCGACGAACGCAGTTCGAAACCAATCCACATGATACTTATTTTTGTTACCTCCGAATAACCTCTACCTCTTTACATTGTCGGATTACAAATTGTTGGATACATTTTCTGTTTTGCCCACTTGAACAGCCGTAGGCGATTCAGGTCGGCGCACTCCGACCTCAACTCGAGCGTGAAGATTGAGTTGCTTGTAATCCTACACAATTTCAGTTCAAGTATAATCAGCGCCACGTAAACTCGAAGCTGAGTTTGTGGGGGCATCGAAAACCTGGAAGAGCCTAGATCGGCAGAGGCTGTTTAAGCACTCGCTTCGATGTTTGAAGGGCCTTTGCATGATGCAAAACTTACCTATGCAAATAGCTAACAAGCTGTCGAATGAAAAGCGTTTCCACTTCTAACACTGCCTCAATAGAACCGAACGATAATACGACCTGCTAGAAGATCTTTACGCTATCCACGCTAGTATAACCTTAGTTCATGTTATTTGTTATCATATCGGTTGTAGTGTCTAAACTACTCAATCGGTCTCACCTACACAGGACAAAGAGATTTAAAGCGAGCCGCCAGTGTGCATGGAACTCTGCTTGCCAGCTCGGAAAGTGGGTTACCAAACTTTAACTAGACAATATCGATGTACGTTTATGTACGGCTAAAGAAAATAATATGGCATTTGCATAATCATAATTTGCAAACTAACAACAGTTTTCAATATTATGTTGCCTTCTATAGACTGCTTTACCTGCAATGCGCTCGCGCAGGTAAATTAATGAAAAAGCGAACAAAACTGGGACAAAATCATACCTAGCTGGTCATTATTTATAACGCATGCACTGCAAGTCTATTAGACCAAGAATTGTTTTTTAACTCATAAAGCTAGAGCCTAGTCTGAAGACTAAGTAGTAGTGGTATGAAATAGGTCAGCTGGCATGTAAATGTCAAGCAAGATGGCTTAGTGGCAAAGTATTTGCCTTGCATTCGGGAGGACTGGGTTCGAGACCCAGACCGGTCACTCTTAAATTGGTTTGCATGGTTTCCAATTTAGACAAGTTAAATGCCGGAGTGGATTAAATTAGCCATGCCATGAAAAAAAACCGTACACGGGCAATAGCCTTACGGAAAATAAAAGTATCGTTAGTCTTTTCCCATGGCAGCTATGCAGACTACGATTAACCTTTTGTGCCGCTTAAATACGTGCAAGGTGACAGACGGCCTAACTAGCTCAACTGTTTAGCGTCATATATAGGTTTCATGTAAGAGCTTTACTGGTTTCAAATGCTGGTAAAGTAGAAGACTCAACAATATTTAATACGCATGCACGAATTTAAGATACATGTGAATGCGTACGTGAGTGTATATATATATATATATATATATATATATATATATATATGATTACTTTATCTATTATGGTATTGCAAAAATTACATTTTATTTCACAAGTTCATTAAGTCTCGAAAACGGCATTTGTTTCTGTTCATCTTGAATATATTGTTCGTTTAAATCCGGAAATATCACAGACACAACACCTAAATAGCTGGTGCGGACCGACATGTGTCATGATGATATTCGGTGCAAACACGGTCGTAAAATGTACAACGACACTCATCGCAAGGGTTATGAAACACAGTTCGATAGGGGCTGTCTGTACTGCGCGCTCCTGCGGCGCCGGGATTAAGTTTGTAGCGGCAATGCTTTATTAACTTGCTCAGAGGAATAAAGCCTCTGTCTCTATAGCCTTTGCCTTTGACAAGTCAATTGTTTAACCGCTGTACTCGCTATATGTCTCCAGCATCCTCAGAGAACTTTTTAGATCTAATTATACTCTACTATATACCATGAGGTGATTGGCGTAGAGACTTATGCGAAAACAGGTGTAGTTGTCACTGATAAGGCCCGGCAAATCAATCACTGAGTAAAACTGAGAAAAAGATCGGTCTGAGGTTAACGTCCTGGGCATAGCCGGTTTTTTGTACAAAAAAGGCCGGTGTTTTGAGCCCCAGGATAGCTTCTTTATGGCGGTGTTCCTAGAGGCAGTGTCAAACGCCTTGTAGTCTACAAATACAGCATACAAGGGTTGGTGTTTGATGGCGACCGAATACTTTACGTCGTCTAAAAGGGACGCGGTCATTAGTAAACGTCCAGCATGAAATCCATGCTGTCCCGAATGATGATTTATCGTGCCTCGAGATCGAAGCTAAACCGTCAGGAAAGGCTGTAAAGAAGGCCGGAAAGGCCCAGAAGAACGTCCGTGCCACGGACAAGAAAAAGAAGCGCAGGAAGAAGGAGTCTTTCTTCATCTACATCTACAAAGTGCTGAAGCAGGTCCACCCGGACACTGGCATCTCATCGAAGGCCATGTCGATTATGAACTCGTTTGTGAACGACATCTTCGAGAGGATCGCCGCCGAGGCCTCGCGTCTCTCGCACTACAACAAGAGGTCGACCATCACCTCCCGAGAAGTTCAGACGGCTGTCAGGCTCCTGCTCCCCGGTGAGCTGGCCAAGCATGCCGTTTCTGAGGGAACCAAGGCTGCCACCAAGTACACCTCGAAGTCGAAGTAAATTCTCTTTCCATCCGTGCCAACAAAAAACGGCCTGGAGCCGACGGCCTGGACATTTGAAAATATCTTGAAGATGCAGCTCTTCTTTGCAGTGCTTCGCCCAGAGGATGGACACAGCGGAAGACCGCCGCCTTTATATGTGTATTTCAGATGAGGTCGGGCCCGAAGGCCTTCTTATTCTTCACATGTCAATCGCACGTTGAACTTCCATACAAGATAATGAAGCATCTGCCTGTTGGGTAACAGACGTTCGTATTCATCTGATTATTTACTGTAATTGGTAAACACACTGGGACGTGTTTTTCTAGATCCTGTAACTACGAGACCCGCCACTTGTTCGCTATATTCGACATAGCCTTCCTCTGAGTAAGCGAGTGATATCAATTGTGGAACCCCCGAACTCCTCAAAAGCTTGGCAAACGGCAATTGTCCAGAAAAAAAAGCAGCAGTATAAAGCCTACAGTTCAGGTCTTCGGCTAGAAAAGCTGGTATAATAAATAATAATAAAATAAATATATCGGCATACAGATATCGGCAAGCACATGTGCTAGTACGATTATATCGGCATAAAGTATTTTCTTTACAATTTAATTAGCACTTGTGTACGTGTGCTAATGTACATGTGCTAATGAGAATGTATCGACTTAAAGTATCACTACATACGTGTGATAAGTGCGCTGTACGTAGCACATGCATATGCTATGCTAAAGATATTATTTACGCATGTAGTACATATATAGCTTTACTTAAACATGTACATTTTTATAATGTTAAGCAAGACGTAATCAAAAGCGAAACCAACCTAATTAGCTAGTGAGCTAGTATTGTTACAATGTTCAAGCGTAGACGCGTGCCTAAAATGCGACCCTCCGAATGGCTCTATCTAATAGATCTACTGGCAAACATCACTGTATGCGATGTTAATGTCTATTCACTCACCTGGCTGTGTCCGCGACAATTCTTCTTTCTCGCTCTCTCGTCCGTGTCCGTTTGACTGTCTAACGCGTCGGCAACGCGTGACAACGGTTTCGCAGAACGTCGAGCCATGGAACCAGCGTGCGCTGAAGATTGTTGATGGCAATACAACCCTCTACGAACTTCGGCTAGCCTCGGTTAGCGACGACATGTCGGTCGTTGATGACATCACAATGCGACAAACGGAAACCTATCGGAGCAGCAGTTACCGATTCGTTGGTCTCGATTACGCCGGACTACTAAGTGAGCTATATATGCATATAAATATATATATATGCATATATATATATTTTTTTTATTTTTTATGAAGGATATGTTTAATGCTTTAGCCACTAACGCAGTAAGCACACTCAGTCCTATGCAGTGAGGAAGTCACCCCGACGGTTGGACATTATTGTGCCGACGTCATACCCATTAAACGCACCTCTCCCCCGTTTGAGCTTCACTATATGTTAGCCCAATTCTCCTTTTAATAGTTTTACGAGCCGACAGGAGAAGCGGTGAGTGTTGGATCAATTGGTCGAATGCATTTGTAAAGAGGGGGAAAATGCTTTTACGAACATCACTCGATGTTTTTGAGGAATAGTGTGGGATCGACTCGGGCGGAAAATATGTGACCTAATTCATTGCCGAACGTGTAATACCCACTAAAAACCAACTCCCTCATCCCTTTTTGTTCGGAATTGTGTAACAGTACCTCGAGACTAGAAAAAAGGAGTTTTATGCTTCAAGATTTTCCTAAATCTGCGGAAATCTCGCGAATTGAGGGTGGGACTCAAGGCCTGTGTTGCATTATGTGAGCGGCCCCTGTCCAGATCTTTCATACCAAAACTACAATCTGGAAGGGTTGGCGTTGAAAGGTTTATATCTAGTCTATAGCCGCCATACTGCGTCCCTATACTCCCAAAGAGGTTCTTATAGAAGTACCGTCGTACGCTGTTCTCTCCGTCGCAAATTTGACTTTCTTGAGTCACCCAAGGTGCCTCTTTCTAGCCAGTACTTATCGTGCCACTACAGCTCCTATATTCCAGTTTGAGGTGCCTTCACAGATTAACTGCACAAATTGTGAAACTTCCCAAGTAGGCAGGTCCAGGGGATCCCCAATTTTATTCGGTCCAACACTTTTCCTCTAGCCTCTATTCTGGCTTGCGCAAGGACTGGGCAGACTAAGAGCGTATGGGGTGCGTCAGCCTCGACGCCTAAGTCACAGTGTACGCATGCGTCCGAGAAGGCTTTTCTTATCCACAACAGATATGCCTGGAAGTTGCCATGGCTCGTTATGACCTGCGTCAGAAGGTGATCAACCTTCCCGCCCAGTTGATTCAACGACTTCCTTATATGAGAATTGAGGTCGCGTACGCGCGCACCCGGCGCACCATCCAAAATGGCAGTCCTTTCATTCAACCATGCAATAATTAAGCCTTCCCTTACGGCATAGTTGACTTCCCTATTAGCGCTTTCTGGGCCGCTATACCATAGTCTTTGTCGTGTCTCTGCTTTTAAGTCCAGGGGGAGTGCCAGCAAGATCAAGTGCAGCTGAAGTGCTGATAGTCTTATAGGCAGCGTTTTTTGTGTTATTATATATTCTTTAGCCCTTGTGATCCTTTAGCCGCTTTGAACCACGCCGATGCTCCAAACAACGCTATAGATTCGGCAATATATGTATGTATGTATATATATATATATATATATATAGGTGATATATTTAGGTAATGACTGCAATGCCTCTTTGCTTATTCAATCCTTTCTTTTGATGCTGTGGGTGCTGCCGTTTGATCTGTTTGATTTCTATATTAATCCTTTCAGAGAAGGTTATCTCTTTTTTAGAGACTGCAAAGCAGTATGCTTCCGATAGCCAGAGTGAGACGTTGAATCTCTACATAGAGCATCTGACCACCGGCTCAATCGTGGCCCACAAGCGTGCCTCTGCCAAATGGATCGCACAGAATGAACCCGTTGACTTGTGAGTACAGGCCTGGCGTTATATATTCGTTTTACACATATGTGTATATCTACTTTATTACCTACAATATATATATATATATATATATATATATATATATATATATATATATATATATATATATATATATATAGATATATATATATATATATATATATATATATATATATATATATATATTTATATATATATATATATATACTATCATACTCTAGAAGGTCATACAGGCCGTAAAAATAAGCATTTGTTAAGAGAGTTTCTGTGATGTCTCCATTTTGAGCCTTTACGTTTATTTATTGCGCAGGGTCGGAGTGTTGAAACCACATTCTCGAATAAAAACCTTCTAGAGTATTCCCCTCCGCCTTGTTTAGTAAGGTTCTGCTCAGAACTGGCATGTTCTTTTTTTAGTCTTTCGGAAAGTGGATACGAGCCTAGATTTTACTCTACTAGGCCAGCCCAAATATTGACGAAGGAACGATTCTGGCGTTTGTGTGCGTGCGTTAAATACCGGTTTCCGTCGGCCTATTAGTGAGATTTAGGTACACTATACACGTGTAAAAGGGGCTTGATCTGTAATAAGTATAAAGTGTAGAAAGCTTCGCCTGGGTTTCTTTCTGTTGCGAAAACAGCGAAAGTAGCCCACGCGTAGCGACAGTTGTAGAGCCCGATTTGGTTAAAATCGGTACTACCGGATGTAGTTCTACTAGCAGATTTGAAACAATGCGGCAACTCAGGCAAACAATTGCCGACATTACCCTGCTTGTAGACAGACGGTCGGTTGTCTCTGGAAATAAAAGCTTTATCATTTTAACGTTATGGATCGCAGTCCGCGGTTGTCCAGCGTCTATTCTAGTTACGTATTAGTTATTATATATGCTATATAGTTAGTTATTATATGTCAACATACAGATAGCCTTGAAACAATCAACTTGAACTTAACTGGCCAAACGCAAAGGTCATCGTCTCTGCTGTGAACGGCTCCTTGCCACCTGTACATAATCTCTACCTAGGTGGTACAGTAAAAATGTACAGTACTTGCAACGGTGGACATTTATACCATTAAACCCTAATTACTAACTTGCCACATAGAATCGAAGCATTACTAGGTTAGTAGCCCAACAAAAAATTAACTCCACAAAGCGCGCATTTTCCCTGAAAGCTTTTTTTTTAATGTTACCTGAGTTGGAGTTTTTTTTGCGTTGGTTACAACAAATGGTCAAGATCGGCTGGGTGGGCGACTGAGCTTGCTATGCTCAGCGAGTTACGACGACATCTCGGGGTAGTTGTTGGTCGTGCAATTTGGCGTACCTTCGCCGCTCGTTCGTTGGTGTAGTGAACTGCACAGGAGAGATCGAGCTAGCGATCTCCTGTGGGACTGTAGGAATAAGTAGAAAAAAATATCGCCGCCACTTCACCGGGTCGACGGGTCAGCCACATGGGCTTTCTGGAGACGTACCGTGACCCGGCTGGCGAGCGCGGTGAGTTTCAGGCGTTTGTTGCCGTGCGCGCACCCCTGGCGACGAAACGCTTCGAGAGCTTCGTCAACCATCTGGCCACGATTCTACCGCTGCTGCCGTGGCCAGCCGCATACGGCAATGGAGATGTGCTCAGCGATGGCAGCAGCCTGATCGCCGTCGACATGACCGCAATGTCAAGCATCGTGCCTCTTGCTGTCAGCCTGCCCAACTGTAAGTTCATTGGGCTTGATGCATTGTAAATCTACATAACGAGATATGCTGTAAATCTACATAACGGGAATATGCTGTAAATCTACATAACGGGATATTCTGTAAATCTACATAACGGGATATGCTGTAAATCTACATAACGGGATATTCTGTAAATCTACATAACGGGATATTCTGTAAATCTACATAACGGGAATGCCCGTTATGTAGATATTCTGTAAATCGACATAACGGGCATTGGAAATCTACATAACGGGATATTCAATGGAATTGAATTGAAGTGTCGCATGCTTTCGTGGCACCTGATCAGCGTTCAGGAAAAGGCATTTAGTGACTCGCTACTCAGTGAGAGACCTTACCCTGGATTCTCCGCCAAGCCTCATGTGGCAGAAACGCATCTCTGCGTCCGTGTTTCTTTGTTCCTGACTCGACGCAACGTAATTCGTCACGTCGTAGATCAGCGCACGTCGGCGCTTCTCTCGTTCTCATTGCCACCACCACCACCATCACAATTTAGGTAGAGTTTTCGGGCTGACCTTCAGCCAAGATTTAACGTCCACGAAACTGTTTTTCACATTGCTTCATAGACGGACCCCCATAAATACAAATGTGCAACGGTAGGGCTCGAACTCGCGCACCTTTGCATACCTCCAGGGTCGAACGAGGGAGGTTTTCAACTCCGCAAGCTTTGCTGGATAGCTCATTGGGTTCGGTCTAGGCTACAAAGCCCTGGGTGCCTTGTATAATACATTTATTAGTGAGCACTAGTGGCCGAGTTCAGGTGCGGGTCATTTGTTTGATGCTACCAAACGTTGATTAGTTATATGTGTGTAGTTATTTCCTCTACATCGTTTTGTTAGTTCGTCGTCTATTTTTCACGCAACATTTTTCCTCTATTTCTCATCTACACACATCCCTATTTATCCACTAGCATAACATAACGTAACATATTTATCCACTACTGTCTATCTAACCTGTTGTGTGCGTTTTTGCCGCAATCGCTTGCTTGCGTGCTTATATGCCTGTCTGTGCCTGCTTAGTTTGCTTAGTTCCCTTGATCCACTTGATTTATTACTAACTATCTTGCCCTTCGTGGCCACCTACGCGCCATGCGGTGTGAACGCTGTCGGCCCGCAGACAACGACGTGAAGACGAGCGCGGGCTCGAAGAACGTCGTCGTCATGAACCGAGTTGACGCGCAGATCAGTGTGAACCCGCCACGCTTCTTCAGCCCGGAGGACATCGCTCTGATGGAGCGGTACGCGAAGCCGATCTACATTTTGCACACGGCTACCCACGAACTGCTTGGTCACGGGTCGGGCCGGCTGTTTCTCGAGGACGACAATGCCACCGTCAATTTTTCCCTGGAGCACACGTTAAATCCGATCACCGGAAAGCTGGTGCGTGGTTCCTTTATTCATTTTGGAAGCACGGTTCATCTAGCTACTAACAGTCAGACACCGTCTGCAGTACGTATGTACGTAAACAACAATGTGCCAAATTTGTCGCAAACGGACCGCTTCCCAAGCACGGAATGCGTTGGCCGAAACGGTGCAATGAACCTCTAACAATGGCGGTTAGTCGGTGCGATATTTGCAAAAAAAAAACCTAAACAGAATTTGGACGGGCTATATAAGCGCAAATGTTAAGTCAAAAATTCTATACGTATTTTGTACGTGTCAAGACTTGTTTTATTTCCTAGGATCCGTTGTATTGTTTGCTATTTTCTCTGGCAGGTAAATCAGTGGTACAAACGCGGTGAGAGCTTTCAAAGCGTATTCGGCGCGTTTAGCAACGTCTTCGAGGAGTGTCGTGCCGAAGCCGTATACCTCGCGCTTTCATTGGAACCTGAAGTTCTCGCGTGAGCATGCACAATAACGCCAGAGTTAAATGCCATATGAATTAGATCACGATAGCAATTACAAATACAAGTATCATTTGTCGGTATACTTGGATATCATCTAGACAAAACACGGCGATTTTGCGCAATAGCATTACGTCACGAAGCAGCCGCAAGTGTCTTACTACAACTAATATGTTATTTATAAATACTAAATATGAGCATACTACATCTAATGGCTTAGAACGGAAAAATGATGGTGGCCAACGATGAGCAGTTAGATATCATATGTGCTGAGTAAATTGGTGAAATAGATGGTATTCATTAGGCCATTCTCGTTTTGATCGTGGATCGGCTTTTATGAGTGTAGCGCCTGCTCCGTAACAGTATTTGAATCCATATCGCGTATTGCATCTGGTTGGCCATTATCTTGCTACCCCTTTCCTCTGCCGGAGAAAATGTGTCTAAAATGCAATGCTATGATTTGGCGATGAAGTGATGGAGTATTGCTAGCTAACACTAATAACAAGTGGGTTCGATAATGGATGGATTTATCTTTCGCGTGGCATGCATTTCTAAATACACGCAGCAGAAATCGTTGTTGGATTAAATTACCACTGTATGCAAATTGTACCTCTACCAAATTATGTCGTATCTAAATAGTGGTGCACTTGTATTGTTTTCCCTTTGATACACTAAATACGGGCTTATATATAAATAATATATGGGGGTAGGGGTTGGATGGTAATGCACCATCTCTTTTTATTGAGACATCTGTGCTCCCCGTTTTTTTTTCGATCATGGTCGATTTTTCATTCACTCCGGCATTCACCTTGTTTAAATTGGGAACCATGAAAACCAATTTAGGAGTGGCCGGTCTGGGTTTCGAAATCAGGCCTTTGCCACAGGCCTTTGCCACTAAGCCATCTTGCCCGGTTATATTTATGTATATATAGTATATAATAGCTCGAACTTCCCCGTGACGAACCTTGAAGTAGTAGTAGTAGTTAGTAGCTAGCCCCTGAGCAAAGTCTCTGAAAGTCTTCCGAACAAAGTCGCATAGAGACGTTTGAGCCAAGAATTTAAACGCACTCTCATGTTTAACGGGACAACATATAGAACGAAAAACTTACAACTTCATCAGGATAGCCACTTGCTAAGACATCGCAGTTGAACTTTGCCCAGATGCCTCGTTCGGCTAGACGCAAGCTACTTGGACTGTTCAATCATGAGCTATGCCTCGTTCGAAGCGAGTTTTAATCAGAAAGGTGTTTTCAGTCTCGACACACCCCCGACGATAATGGCGGGACCCTAACGGTCGACAGCGCCCCCGTCGACGCCCACAGCGATGGGACGACACTCTCGATAGCGGGAGCGAAACTTGAGTGGGCATGTGGCAATAATACAGCTGCCGGCCCAGGACGACACGCAAAAACGCATTCTGGATCGGGTGGAAATAAATGCTTCAAGTTTGCCTCGGGCGGCTGGCCTGTCTTGGTAGCAGTATCAGCGCGAATGATTGCTGATCTGCTTGCTGATCGGTTATGCTGCGGGCGAATGCTGTGTGTGCGTCCAAGATCTGTGTGGGGATGGCTTTTGAGTAGCACTCGATCGGGCCATCGAGCGACAAGAGACGTTTTGCTAACTCAAGCTTCGAGTATCGTTTTTCTCGACTTTCTTGCTAATGTTACGGCAAACAGCTCTCTCTCTCTCTATCTAGCCCTCTCACTCTCCCTCTATTCTATTTGGTGGCGCCAATTGCTCGGGGGCTGGCTGCTAGAGATATTCGAATGTGTTGTATGTTGCCCTGCGAAGTTCGAATGAGTTGTATGTTGCCTTCTTACCGGTGCATCAGGTCAGGCACGTCTTTGTCAATAGCAGGACAAGTCATGCATTATTATCATCATCGCCATCATCATCATGGTTGTTTTCGGAGCGTCATGGGGTCCGGACGGGGCGTAGTTGAAGGTCGTCACCACCGCATCGCAGCCACCTTATCTAGCCAGGGGCTATTTGTTCGAACTTTTGCATCGTGTTTGCAGGCGTCTTGGCTACGCTGGTGAGGAGGCGGACGACGTTGCTTACGGCTCGTGGCTGAACCTCGTCATGAAGGCGGTTGATGGCTTCGTACAGCACCAGGACGGCGAATGGCGCGGAGAATACGCGCACGCTCGTTATGTGCTGCTGTCCTACCTGCGGCGAAAAGCAAAAGGTCTCGTACGCATCTCGGCGAGAAGTGGCAACGTCATCATTACCGTCAACAGGTAACAACGGCCACAAGGCACAGCACAACTTGATAAACTTCACACGAGCAACAATGGTAAAAAGTCGAAGAATTTTAACGCCACAAGCAGTAACAACAACAACAACAACAACAACAACACGTTATTGCCACTGCAATTCGAATTGATTCTTCGACTTATTCTCGTTCGATAAGTACCGGGCACTAAATTGAGCTGCGGCAACTGGTATAAAAAGTACGTTGTATGTTTTATATGCGTATCGATTCATTAATATCATTCAGTAGCTAACAGCATCGTATACGAGGTGTAGATGTGTAGACTTCAAAGAAAATTAAATTAAAGCATGGGGAGTATAGTATAATTGCATTAGGCTGTTAAGTTTGGCCTTTCTTGGTATTGAAATTCCCGTTAATGGTCATGTTCATATTGTTGTCGTTTTTCTGACATTTCGTATCACTGCTAGTGGGGTGCATGGTAAGGCGCCATCTCTTTTTATTCAGAATGTAACACAATAGCTTTTCGACTAAGCCACCTTGCTCGGTAAATTGTATTTGTGTTAAGAGCGCAGCTGCTTCTCTTAATGTCCGTGTCGTTTTCGTACCGTTACGTTTGTTGTTGTTGTTGTTGTTGTTGTTGTTTTTTGTTGTTGTTGTTGTTGTTTAGATTTAAAAGTTCATATTTTAATTTGTACTTATAACAATTTATCCCGATTGCTGTTACACGCCCTTCGCCGCTAATTACGCTGTTGTTGTTGTGGCCGATGTTGTTCGTTTGTAGAAGCCGTATTTACACGACAGGAAGAGAGGTGATACGGGCATTTCTAGTAAAACTGCAAGTATATAAGTCGACTGCCGATTTTACTGGCGCGATGGAGTTGTTTGATGGTTTATCTCAAGTCGGCCAACTGGATGGCGGTGCATCGTTCGCGGAGATTCGCCAGCTAGTCAAGTCAGCCGGAAAAAGAGAATTTTTGGCTGTTCAACCGAACGTCATACTAACGGGTAGGCCTACCTTGAACTCATACAAGTGGTTACGTAGTTAGTAATAATAATTGCTAGTTTTATATAATTATAATTTTGAAACTTCCTTAAAATGTTTTTAATAATAATAATAATAAACGGCTGCTCATAATACTACTACTACTACTAATAATAATAATAATAATAATAATATTGCAACTCGGCATCCGAGAGTGGTTACGTATTTATATTATTCGTAATAATAATTGCTATTATTATATAATTATAATTTTAAAAACCTCCCTAAAAATGTTTTTAATTATAATAATATTGCAACTCGGCATCCGAGAGTAAAACATTTAACGCTAATTTATAAAATTGAGGTCGACACGAGAGCGTGTCGTGTCGACCTCAATAATAATAATAATAATAATAATATTGCAACTCGGCATCCGAGAGTGGTTACGTATTTATATTATTCGTAATAATAATTGCTATTATTATATAATTATAATTTTAAAAACCTCCCTAAAAATGTTTTTAATTATAATAATATTGCAACTCGGCATCCGAGAGTAAAACATTTAACGCTAATTTATAAAATTGAGGTCGACACGAGAGCGTGTCGTGTCGACCTCAATTTTCTTTTGTCACGCAAGCCTCAAACGGTAGGGTGTGTCCTTCAAACTTCAACCGACTAGCGAACAGACTAGACGGAAGGTTGGGGGTTTGGACAAACTCAATGCCTTGCACCTTTCGTCTGGTCCTGCATGTGACAGTCGCCACGTAAACACATAGTGCATGGTTCTCACTACCTGTTGTGTTCAAGCTCCGCCTTTTACGAGAAGCATGAGTTGTGCGCCTACCTGCAAAGGTGTGCCAAGTACCATGCAGTCGAACGCGCTGAATTGGAGCAAGCATTGTTGCACTACTTCGCTCCCCGGAAGCGTGAAGAAGATAATGGATATATATATATATATATATATATATATATATCAGGGTGTTAAGATTTTTTGAAAATCATAATAGGAATTCTAGAGCTCGCTACAACAAATATTTTTTTCCACTGGAACATGGTCTCTAAGAAGTCTTGTTTGGGAGTGAGAGTTAAATTACTACAACTTATGACACTGGTGTGTTTGCCCGACATAGGTGCATAGAATGTGTCGTTGCGAGACAAGTGGTTCTCGTATACAAAAACTATGTGCATCCTCGTGTTCGTGAGAAAATTCGCTTTGAAAGACATATAACATGTAATAAGACATAGTTGTTTAAAAGATAATTTACATAAATGAAGTTCTTTCATTAGCCTCATAACTCAAAATCATAGCCTTGCATATATTATATCTTGAGAAAATGCTGCTTCTTCTGAAAGACATATAGCGCCGGTCAAAAGATGCAACATGGTCGTTTAGAAGAGAGTTCGAAAAATTAATTTCATTTATTAGCTCTCACGTTCAATACTTCAAAATTATAAGCATACGACCATTCACAGCGCTCGAGACTAACACATTCAGGTACATGCGCATTTTATGGTGATCATTTTGGTACCAAATGATGGCAATGCGAGCCGTGATTGCGGAGAAATCGGAATTGAGTGCATGCATCAATTACTCCATTAGATAAATCACTGTGGATAATTTTTGCATGCACCCAATCTCGTTTGCTGAAAATCTTAATTGTTTTTGAGCGCTGTAAATAGTCGTAGGATTATTATTTTAAGGTATTGGGCGTGAAGGCTAACAAAAGAGCTTAATGTATGCAAATTCTCGTATAAACGACTATGTCGCACTTTCTGTTCAGCGTTATATGTTTTTGGAAGACGCAGAATTGTCTCACAAACACGACAATGAGCTTAGTTTTTGTATAGGAGAACTAGTGGTTAGGCAACAGCACATTTTATGCATCTACGTTGGAGCTTACATATATAGAAAATATTGTGATGATTTATTAATCATTTACAATACGTTTGCACACTCGGCAGTGCTCGCCTTAATAAAAATGGTGGTAAAAAGGTGTCACGTGAGGTTAAGAATCAGCTGTCCGTGTCCTCGCTTGATGGTAGCCCCCGCTTTTATGGACCCGGTGCGAGCGGTATATCCTCAAGGTTCCTTGCAACTTTAAAACGGTAAGATCCATAAGATTCCTCTTCGTGACGCCGAGCCCCAAGAGCGTACCCGCAGATTCAGAGTCCCATACACCATTCATAGAGATAGTGATGGATCCGAATCTGCGAGGTTTTTGCGGGTCGGGGAGAAGACGCGCCACGCGATCACAGACGTCGTCATTTTTGTATAGTTTGTTTGTGGCTGTATCGCACATCTGAGCGACATGAGCAAACGTCTCAGGCGCATGACACCCGTGCCTACAACGTTTGTTGTAGCCCGGGCATCCCCTGGCCAATCTGGCTTGCGTTGGTAGTGCGTTGATTCTAAGCTTTAGTAGGTTTAAATACTCCTTACCAGATAGGTAGGGCATACCCTTAATCCAGTAATGTACAAAGGGCGTTTCGTGTGTTTTTTTAAATTGTGCTTCATCGAACGTGTTGTGTAGTTGTTGAGGCCAATAATCGGTTTCTTGTGTAGCGGTCTCAATGGAGGTTCCCAAGCGCTCGCAAAGAAGTCTTGTTTTTGCAAGGTCTTTCTTGAAGTGCTCCGTGGTTAGCATCCATTGGACCCCAAGGTGCGTGGAGTGTTGTAGTACTGTCAGACGAGAGAGGCGGAGTCTGGAGTTAAATTTTGGAGGTAGGGGATGTCCAGACCGCCGTGTGCTGTGTGCGTGTACAGGTAGGCGTTTGGCACCGAGTTTTCGAGCTTAAGCCATTTCGACTTAACGACCTTTCTGATCTCTTTATCTAGGTCGCTAAGGAGTGCGTGAGGTGGTCTGGGACCGGAGACCATATATATATATATATATATATATATATATATACACAAACAGCTTTTGCCAATTTCGACAAAAACAAGGACCTTTCGTGATGAGTTAAGCTTATTCGATCAGCTGGCACGAATAAGCTTAGCCGTGCTTGCCCATAAGGTGGTTAAAGGCAAAGTACCTTCAGGTTGCGAATTCGATTTCCAACTGACTCTCTTCAGGTATCAGCGATATGAGAGCTAACTCAGGGTTCCCAGATTCAGGTTGACCTTAACGCAGCATTATCTAGCCTGCATGCTGCCAAAAGTATGGAACGAGCTCTCGCAGAACCTCCGAAATACGGAGTGGGTCGGAGTTTTTCGAAGACGTTTAACCAAGGGACTAAATGCTGAAAACAAGTGTTCTTAGTTTTTAAATCAGTAAACTGTCGACATTGTGCAACATGAGAGTGGGCCACGGCTCAGATGAAAATATGGGCCGGTAGGGTAAGGCTCCAACCCACTAAAAATCAGTCATGTCATCATACTCACATTCAACTGGGAATTGCACAAGCAATACTTCAAACAATTGAGGGGTTAGATAGTAGCGTGCTTATTTTAGCTAGCCTGGAGTGTCTCACGGGCCTCGTCAAGTAAAAACGAATCTTCTCTTCTTTGGCGTGCATAATGCTTTCGATAGTACGAGCTATAAGATTCCAGTCATCACGTGAGTCCACAAGAAAGTATATCAGTTTTTTAAGGCTGCCGTCACTTGCTGTGGGTAAGTCCGTGCGTAAAGGAGCCCACGCCGGGCACAGCAATATTGTGTGTTCCGGCGTGTTCCTTCACAGTGCTTGCGGAGTGGGGTATCTGCTTTTCCTATCCGAAAGAAGTAACTCTCGAAGTTTCCATGCCCGGTGAGCACGTAGTGTGTCAACTCGTCGCCGGACCGTTTAATCCACGCCTTAATGTCAGAAATCAGAACCTTCGCTCGGGCCCCAGGTGCCCCCTCCGGTATGGCGTCCCCTTCATTCTGCCAGGAAACCAACGTTGTTCCCTTTTTTCTTCTTCCTTACTTGTTGGTTCTGCCCACAAGCAACGACGTTCGTCGGCCTTCAAGGGATCGTACCAGCCAGTACAAGGACAGCCGTCATGTTGACCGTTTTATTTTATAGGCCATAGTAATCTGTAAAGCAGGGATGCCTTGGGTCTTGCGCATCAACGCCCTGTTGCGGGCCAGAGTAGGTGCGGTTAATGGCCACACCGGGGCCGCGAATAGCATTGTCGACCCGGCAACCGACTTAGGAAGGCGTCGTTTCGATTCTCGCGGTATGAGTGTATTTGGCATCGGCCGGGCGATGTCGTGTGAAACTTTGGGGGCTTTCTCTGCAGCCAAGCGGAGGTGAGCTGTACCTTGCAAGCTTCTGTCCAGGTACATTTCCAGATAGCGGGCTGAGCGAACCACTTAAATATACTGGCCGTTTAAGAATAGCTACGGGAGAGGACACCGTCTGGGGCCAAGCAGGATAACTCCCTCACTTTTGGTAGAGGTCAGTTTCAAACCCGCTCCCCTCATCCAGGCGGAAATTTCGGCCAAGGCGTCATTGGCTCTAAGTTCCAGTTGCTGGGGAGAGCCGCCCTGTACTATAACTGCAAAGTCATCCGCACACGCTAGTAGCTCTGTTCCTTCTGGTAGGTTACTCAGGCGTAGGACATCCTCGTACGCCAAGTTCCCTAAAAAATGGAACCCTGGGGAACTCCAGCTGTCATTTCAAATTCGGATTCCTTGTTGTCTACCCGTCGTTCGTTAAGGTAGTCCGAGACGACCCGACAAAGTAAAAGTAAAGTAAAGTTTTCGGGCTGACCCTTAGCCAAGATTTTACGTCCACGGGACTGCTTTTTGCATTGCTTCATAGACGGGTCCCCATAATTACAATTGTGCAACGGCGGGGCTCGAACCCGCACACCTGTGTATCTCCTCCGGTTGCGAGGCGCAGCTTAATGCTTTACGCCACCGGGCTCGACGACCCGACAAAGTAGTTCGCTCTCGAGTTAAACTCTCATTCTTTTGAGCGTCATACGACCTCTAGGCGCTCGAGCGGCTTAGGTAAATAGGCTGCTCTGGTTAAAAGCGATACGCTCAAACCCCATATATGTAATATCGAGACACTTATAAATAGTAAACATAATAATTATGCGACTCGGCATCTGAAAGTAAGCCATTTAACGCCACATGTTGTGTCGAGCCGTTTTTTATTTTTGTCTCTGACCTTGCGTGTCTTTAGTATGTGAGCGGGCATTTAATGTATTTCCTGTATGCATGCATGCGTAATACACTTTTACTGAATTTTGCTGCAGATGGCAACGTGACGACACTTCGAGAGTACCCGAGCTCCATCGAAGGCCTACTGGACTCGTGGAGGGATCGCTTCACGCGCGACGAAACCGAAGAGCTGCTCCGGTTGGTGCTCGAGCAACACCGACGCGATGTAGAGCACTTCTCCTGAGTCGCTAAGCAAAGAAAGCATGGACCTATCTTGCCACTTAAACTTCGCTACGAATGCTGATGATAATATGATTGGAAAATACGGTAATAGCATCGATGGTATGGCTCCTCCGATGCGTTTCTGCGCTTGAATGATTCGCCGGTAATCTCGGATCAAGTTCACAAGGCGGTGGGCAGAGTGTCGCTTAGTTGACAAGCCGACACGTGCATACACATTCAGCCGACAACAGATATCAACCAACATTCGTTAATTGCCGAATTGTACAAAAACATCCAATTAAGTTAATTTTTGTCACAATTGTGAAGGTATGATACATTTGTGGCACTACAGTGACCAGTTTCCTTTGCTGAATTCGGGCAAAAGGAACACGTAGGTACGCAGATTTGACCACGATGAATAGTTGACATCCAGCCGCTGGTCCTCTTCTGAATGTATGCTAGGTAATGAATTATAAATTATTGTAAGGAGCGATTATATTTTGCGCTGCTGTTCGATGTACAAGTAACCTGAATCTTAGCACTTGGTACTGAATAATATCGCAACCGATTGCTTGCAATTTTGTCTGGTTTATTAGGAGCAAATCTGTCCCTATACCATGGGCGATTACAAAAAAAAATCGTATCCGTTTTCCTATAGCTGTTAATATAAATCAATTAGGCAAATGCTTAAATTGTGTCATTTCGTTTGAAACTTCTCCGGCATCAATCTGAATCCTTCTCGAAGAATGTCATGTTAAGGCAGCCTCTTAAAATAGCGGCTCAAATTCACTTCTCGCTTAAGGGGGCAGGGGTGGAGGATTCTAGGTTCGAGCTCGGATAAGTGGTATTTAATTGCATACCTCGGATAGTAATATCTAGCCGAGCAGTTCTTGAACAATGTTCTTACAGGTCAAAGCCTCTTAAACCGAAAGGTGTAGGATAGCCCTATAAATTCTCTGCATTGGACCTCGAACTTTCAACAAACGAACTTACGACTTTGGCAGAGTTTTCACAAAACTGTACACATGACATTTAAACGTATATATATATATATATTGGCAAGTAAACATCGAGGTTTCTTAAGACACTAGTTTCTCAGTACTGCGAGAAACGAATAACTCATGGAGTTCCTAAATAAGACCTGGAGGTGGCTAACCTTTGACGAAACTTATAACCGGAGCTAGGTATGCACTCCTACAACAGCGTCGTAATTAAGGCGGCATAGGATCATTTGCAACATTTGTGTGCCAACATCTAACGGAAACAATTTGAGTAGTTGAAATACTTCTGAGCCAGTTTCACACGAATCTTTATTTTAAAGCCCATATTTATTTATGTTAAAACCAAATATTTAAAAATGACCAATTTTTTTTCAGATACGCAATTTTTCTTCCTCCCATTCTCTACAAACATTTTCTAGACTAATTGTGCATGCAACTGTCTAGTCTGAACAAATGTTTAATGTTGTATCCTTATATATATATATATATATATATATATATATATATATATATATATATATATATATATATATATATATATATATACATATATAGTGCCTTCCTCCAAACGTCATCGAAGTAAAGAGAACACAGATGTTGTGTCTACACATATACAAGTGTGGTTATTAACACGTTTGTGTCGTTCATTTGTGGTGTGATCGTCGATACAGCTGCAGTGGTAACAGAAGAAGAAACAGCAACAGCAGCAGCAGCACGATGATATGATAAATAGATGAAAGATATGGTTCATGCTTTCGTTAGTAGCTAAACAGGAGGCATGTTGACAGTATCGTAGGCAGGGCTTGATTTGAACCCCGGTGTTATACAGTAATTATTGATAACGGTGAACAAACCACCGCCGGCTGGCATTTGGTTATAGCCATCGTTCTCAGTAGAATTGACTGATCCCGCCATCAGAGTCAACACAACAGCCCACTGGGAGGCTGGGATCGTGTTCACAGAAATCGCGCATCGAACGCCATCAGTTAGCGCGACTGCATGGATATGTAGGCCCAGGTCAGAGTTTGGAATTTAATGAAACCCAATCGCCGTAACCACTAGGGGAGATGATAAGGAGATGTGCACGCGTCAGTGAATGGATCGGAGGTGAAACGTCTTACACATGTCTTATATATATATATATATATATATCTACTGCCGCCGGGACTAGCAGATACAACAATTGAACTGTTGTCCCTAGCAGGAACTTCTCGCCAAAGCGTCGTCTCAAGATAGCTTGGCCTATAGACTGGTGTTTTTAGTTCCATTCTGTCACAACCGCAACAACCACCTCATTAGTTAACGATTATTAACCGGCTAGAATCATTCACCACCCACATTTGCGGGGGTTCGTCACGCCTTCACAAACGGAGCCGTGTATAGCAAGCCCGCCGCTAGATCGGCATGCGCTACAACGAGGCTATCGACGAGTAAAAATGCCAAAAATGTCGTCAGCATCTTTGAGCAAGACAAGAAGCGGGTTAAATCCGTCAAGTGGGGTGAAGAGAGTATCACTTGTCCACCTATTAAGTTTTATTATCGCTGTTTTGTTAGAAATAATTGTTTTTTGTACGTGGTCAAGAACAAGGATGCTTGCAAAAGTTGATAACGCTCTTTCGATACGGTTTGATTGTGTTCAACGACATCGTTGTGTTGCTAAGATGAACTAAGAAAATACTTCAGTTGTTTTTGTTGTTGTTGTTGTTGTCGTTACTGCTGCTGCTGCTGTCATCATTTTGGTGCTGCTTCTGTTATTGTTTGCCGTTTCTGCATTGCATACCATTTGGCTCATTCTATATACTTGTGTGAATAGATAAATATAATTTTAGAATCAGAAAACGACGATATGGCGATTGCGATGCCTACTGCTCCTACTTTTCCCATCTGCTGAGTTGTATTTTACATTACAATTACAGCTACGAATGAAACGTATATATATATATATATATATATATATATATACGTATATATATATATATATATATATATATATAAGCGATCAATCTTAGAAACATTCTTCGTTCCACAAATTGGTCCCGCTAACCTCTGTTTCAACGTCAATGCAATGCCTACTATTTAACGTTAACGTGCACGGCGAGTATCAACGACCCAATATCACGATGTGCTTTTCAACTTTCAGAGCAGGTAACACAACGTCTAACAACCTCCCTGGCTAACGTGCCACCTTGCCTTGACGTTACACAATGAACATTCACAGCTCAGTAACAATATTTTGGATTATTTGTCGTCCTATGGAGAACTCGTGCCCACTCGTGTACAATCTTCTATGTTCCGCTACGTGCTGGATCGCCCGTACAGAACAAAACGTACAGTAGTGCACACATCTTTAATCACCACGCGTTATAAATGCGCTCTTGAACGTATCATTCTGTTCCTTGAAATGAGTTTAAAACTTCCCATGTGTCCACCGGCGTCAGAACAAATCGACATTTAGATAATCAAATCTGTGATTAACGATCAGAGGGCCGTCAGGCGTGGCCATAGGCCGTAGAGGCATAAACTTCCGTTTTCAGACCGTTGAGCTCGTACGTATAGAGTCTAACATTACGCCAGCGTTATATATGGCGATGCAATGTGAAAAGTAAAAGTAAATTAATGCTGAAAGGAGGACCAGATTTACTCGGGTATGATGCAAGATGCGTGCTATAGATGCGCGCTTAACTTGCAAGTCTAGAGAGGTCTTCGTGGCGAAGTCACCCTGAAGTTTCTGCTCAAGCGAATATAGTCGGAAGCTATTGCTGAATGGTTGTGAATTGGCTAAATGGCACCCAGCATGTCATTTGCAGAACTCCACTGTTGCGCGAAACGACGGAGCTAACCATGATACCGCTCACAGAGCGCACGGGAGCGATGAACGTGATCGAACGGTTGTGTTTATTCGAAATCCTTCTCGTCGGGACTCGAGACACAATTCTCGATACTTCTGGGCTTGCCGCACGTGTCCGGACATATGCATCTCTCCGATCTCTACGTAGGTGAGAGTGGCAAACCAATGGTGTGACCGTGTTTGATTTGCTGAAGTCTTCGTATCTATCAAAAAACGAAAGATCTACAGCCGATCCTGGCTGAAAGTGGACAACAGTAGATTTTGACGTGTCGCCTGGTGACTCCTGTTTATTAACGACAATAGACAGTAGTTTCGTCACTCCAAGTCCAATTTCAGTGTTCCTTCACTAGTACAGTAAGTATCGCTTGGATCTTAGCTGCATCGCTTCGCAACTTCGCGGCATCATGTGAGTAGGACGTTGATACTTGACAGGATTTAATCAACTCCTGTGTCCACTTGTGTTGTCTTCGTCTGTTCTATGAAGACCACCAATATAGCCGCTTTGCGGTGAGTGTGGTAGTCCTCATTCACTTTATAATTTCATTTATTTCAGTTTTTACTAAAATATTCATGTTTCGAAGATATCGACAACCTTCCCGTGAACCGTCTGGTAGTCGCGAATTAGCTGCTCGAACATCTGAAAATGATTATCATGTAGTGTAAGCTATGTGTTAGCTGGTAGAAATTAAACTATATATATATATATATATATATATATATATATATTGGCTTTCAAAATTGTAAAACGCCTGCAGAGTTCCCAAGGTACGACGATAAATATTTTACAAGCTACCTGTGGAATTAGGACCATGTAGAGTGTTGGCTCTGGCAAGTGCCTAAACGACGAGAATGTGTTCTAAAATCCGTAGACTAAACTAATCAACGGTAAACAAATGGTAGGTTGTATTATTATTATTATTATTTTGTTATAGCAATGAAGAGAAGTAAAAAAGCTGTCATCATCGGTATTTACAATTACAGATTAATTAAGTGCATTGTAATAGGCAGCTCAGGACGAGAATATCGTAATCGTCTAAAACTTGTCTTGTTCTTCTAATATGAATACAGGAGCTCGAACATATCAACAGACGAGTAGGGGAAACAATACACCTGTAATGATCGCATACACAATGTTTGATTTTGAAGCTGTTTAATTGTTGCTGCTCACAACTAGCCCAGACACATCGTACACGTGAGCCGACATCATTCAAATGTCGAGAAAAAACCTTATGGCCACCGTGCAAAGCCCACTCGAGAGCAAAGTTCCTCAGGCAGTTGAACGTGAGTTGAGGGCCAGACAGGAAGTCGATCCGGAAACCTTCCTACGTTGGCATACGTACTATATCTAGTGCAATGAGGGCCTGCCGCTCATCGTCGGTAAAGCACGGCGACTTTAAGTGCGAAATCTTCAAGCAAAGATTCACTTCTGAGCACGGGCGTTGGCACACACGATAAAGCCGAGGGTTCCGGCTGTCATCGAAATCGGCGACACTAACGGCGCCCAAACAGACGCACGACCGGCGTAGCTATAGGCGCTCTGCTGGTGCCGTTTTACTAGTCATTCCACTCACTGGTCGGGCTATACACTGAACTGATTTGGCCCCTCCCATACAGGCACTGAGCTGCACTCTTAAGACTAAGGCCCCGGAAAATCAGCACGGTGGAGCCGGCACAGCGAGGGCACAAATAACCACTCGGTCTGTAGGCAAACAGAAGTAGGCTTTGCAACCGACCAAACTATTCGCGGTCGATAGAGGAATTTCTGTTGTGAGCAGCAAAAGCGGTTGCTTGGATTAGCCCGTTGGGTGTCAACAGGGAGCAAATGCGATCCCGCTCGAAGGATGTTTGCAAAGCGAACAGAAGCGATGGCAGGCGTCTAATCGCAGTGCGACAACCCAGAGTCGCGTTTAGATTCGGATGTCGAGCAATTCGGTAAACACTCCATGTGAGAGACAGTGCGGAGTGCGAAAGGCCACGGCTAGCCCAATTCGTTTGCACGTTTGTATCCCATCTTGCCCTTCTTTCACTTGTCTCGAAGTCGAGAGAGAGAGAGAAACTTTGCGGCAGTATCTAGCTTGAACGCGGCCGCGCATCTAGCAGAGCAAAATTGTCTGGCTCTTTGTCAGAACAATTTACAAGCAATTACTATAATACGGCAGCTCTTTGCTGAGGTTGTTGTTGTTGTTGTCGTCTTCGTTGTTCCTGAAATTGCTCATGTCCTACCTCGATTTCGTCGAGTACCCATCGGGGAATTTCAGGCCGGGGGCTACTGGCCTGAGTCGCTGGCGCGGACATCGCCTTCCCCGTGTCTCCCTTAATGCCGATTGCCTCATCCTGACTCGCCGACGTGCTGCCTGATCCTGGCCGAATGTTCTCCTGATTGCTGCCCATCTGACAACCCGCTGGACACGACTGGTGTTCGCCGTTCTCTTTTTCCTGCTCAATTGATGAGCTCGAGGTCGCGTCGCCCTTCTGTTTTAGCGAGCCACTATGTCGCGTGGTGACACAAAACAGAAAGATCCGTAGTCCATTATTAGTAAAGCATTTGTTCCTAATTGTGGTAAACACTTTAAATGTAGCTTAGATAACTGATAGAAGTACACATTCCACGCAGACGTCGAAGGAATAGAACAATAACATTAACAACTGTAACGATTAGTATTCTCATTAGTATTGTAATTAACCACTTCATGACGTTTGTCACCGAGGCTGCGTCTGACCCTGTCAGAAGTGAGAACAGTCGAGAACGCTCGCCCTTGAGTAAAGCGCGACAGGGTTTATAGCCGACGAAGTAAAACGCCAGCTCTAAGTGGGACAATTGGGTTAACTTTAGCAATCCTGTAGTTGGGTTCTTGGTTTTACGACTCTACCCCGAAAGTAGAGTCACCTGACAAAGCCATTGGCAGCTGGCCGTTGGTGGGGAAAGCCGGGTGCAAACGTATAATATTTGTGTAAAACTCCGCTTCTGAGACAGAAAGTATTTGCTTGCTTTCCGTTGGTTCGCGTGTCCTCGGCAGGACTTTGGCCAGGTTGTTATTATTGGCTTATTGGCCTTCGTGATCATCTTGCCAATGCGCACGTAACCCAAAAGGTTGGGTTGCTATTGAAGAAGAACTTTTACAGTTTATCGATATTCCATCCAGACCGGGTATTTTGCTGTCAGGTTACCTGCGCCTCGCGACCGGAGGAGTCACATAGGTGCGCGGGTATGAGCCCCGCCGTTGCACATTTGTATTTATGGAGGTCCGTCTATGAAGCAATGCGAAAAGCAGTCCCGTGGGCGTTAAATCTTGGCTGAGGGTCAGTCCGCTGACCGTGGTTTCTCAAGACTCTTTGTTGCAGCTTGAATTCCCACCAGATCTTCTTCTACACCCACGATATGCCTCCCTCGTACGGTAATTTATGTCCCATTGTCCGTAGACTACGCATTTTATGAAGTTTGCCGTGTGTTCAGTCTCTCCCTCTTACAGTTGTAGCATCTTGCTTCTTTGACACAGGTTTTGGTCGCGTGGTCCGGTGTTCCGCATTTGTGATGTTCACTTTTCCAGTTACTCTTCTTGGCGGTCTCTTTTCCAGTGGCATATCTTTTGGCATATAGGTTAGCCAGCAGTGCATTGGGCTTTTTATGTGAGGTTTGGAAACGCTAATGCACTATCGATACTGGCAACCAACAGCACCTAGTGTGGAACTTTCACCCACTAAAAACCTCAATCCTCCTCAGCCCCCAGACTTTGGAAGTGTGTGGCATTAGTTCGAGACTGTGGGAGGAGAGCCTCATGCTCCACCGGCTCTCATGTATATAGAAAATGTAAAATCGTGCCCTCAGCTCACGAGGGGATGCGTCGAGCTGTTCTACGGAGGGCTCGGTTGCCATAGCCCCCTGCGGGGCACCCTCATCGCGGCCACCCAATGGTACCTGTAGCGCGCGCGACGAGCGTCCTCAAGCCGCATCTTGTTGCGCATAATAGCGTCTTAGAAATAGACGCCTGCCGCTTCCATCATGTGTCCGACAATATCGCGTGTCGATCTCCCTGCACAGCAACACGTCGACCTTCTGTGGACCTGATTATGGGCGGCCTTGCTGACCGTCCCGACAATGTGCCTAATTTGCGCGACTCTTGTAGGACCGGTATCCAGCGACTGCCAGCCCTATTGATCGGAATCGGGTGGCCCGCAAGCGTCAGGTTGACTCCACGTGCAACTTTCCGGCCCGTTAGGTAAACTGCCTCCGTATTCTGTGAGGCAAGCTCTAGATGGTGAGCGGTCATCCATGCCGGTATGGCGGCTAGCGCCGCGTTGGCAATTTCTTCTAGTGTTGTCTCTTGGCAAGCCGTCACGTGCAGGGCGAAGTCGTTGGCGTACGCGACGCTTTACACGCCTTCCGGGAGCCCGAGGCGCAGGCCACCGTCAGAGGCCAGGTTCCATAGAACTTGGTCAAGATCGGAGCTCTGCGGCACGCCGGCTGTCACACTGTGCTGGCTCTGCCCTGTTATAAGCGTCCTGTCGTCCAAGAAGGAATCATTCCCTAAATGTAAGGTGAGATGCATTTATGCTCTTATATAGCAACGTCATAACCACCCCCAATTTTCTGTATTAAAGGCGTTTTTTTACATCAAGGAGGATAAGATGAACGAATGACCGGGTCTTGAGAGATTTGTTAATCTCCTGGTCCGCCCTCCGCAGAATCCGTTGGAGCGCGTCTATCTTTGAGCGGCCCCGTCGGAAGCCATACTAGTGACCAGGCAGAGCCTGAAGGTTTTTGATCTCTGCATGTAGGCTCTCTGTTTTTACATTTTCGAACAGTTTACCTACTGTGCCCAGTAGACAAATTGGTCTATAGGACGTAGAGCGCCGCGTTGGAATGGGCCCGAAATGCGCCCCCTTTCATTGCTCGGGGTACGTTGCGTCCTTCAACTATCGATGCGCGCCGACTCCTCCGGATGCTGTCTTGCCAAAAGGCGAATGACACTGAGCGGCACGCCATTAGTGCCGGGTGCTTTTCCGGACGCGAGCCTCTCGTTCGCGCGTAAGCTTTCCCCTACCGTGACAGATGATATGTCATCTGGGCGAACGGCGAAAAGGTCTGCAGCGGGCGCAAGGACTGGCCAGGAAAAGCAGTCGTACAGGTTGGCGAATCTTATTCGTGACCCCCTGGTAAGGTAGACCTAGGGGTGAGCCTCCACCGTCGCGCTGCCGTCTTCGCTTAAGTAATAACAGTTTTCAGTTTTTGTCGGCAGTCTCTGTAGTTCCTCTGCAACTTGTCCACCCGCCGCTGGGCTAGATGGAGGACGGAGTGCTTGGTGTTTGCTTAAATGTTTTTGTGTCTGGTATTCATTTTAATTGACTCGACATTGTCCTCAGGCAAACTTTAGTTTTATCCCCGGCCCAATTTCTCTTCCAACCTCTTTTAACAGCCAATACAGCGCCTGCGTTGTCTCTTCGGCATGCGTCCCTTTGTATGGTACGTAGAGCTCTCATCTTCTTTGTTTCACCGGCTGTCCATGCTCCGGAAAGCATATTTTCTGCTATGTTCTGTTATGATTTACTCGATATATTATATGGTATTAAAATTATAGTCTAATCCCTCCGCTATTAAAATCCGGGATGTTTCGTCTGTGGTTCTATGGTTATGGCCGCGTTTACTAGGTCTACGTTTTGCTGGTAAACTTGCAGTGCCCCTTTTTATCGATTGCCAAATCTCTTAGTTTTGAGGCTGCCGGGAACTACTCGACTGCTCTGACCTGCCTGGCACTAATAGCATGATATTGTATTAATCGTGTGGTCATCCGTCGGCATCTTGTCGAGTTTCTTGGTTTGTTCGCCCAGCTGTGCTTGGACGCCTTTCTTCACGGAAAGTTGTTTTGTTAAATGCCTGCTGTTTTTTCTTGTTTTATAGCTCGTTTTTTCTTGTTGTATAGCTCAGTAGGGTTTTATCTGATGAATTGGCGGCCCTCCCCTTTTTGCATTCATCGCAATTGTTTCAGCTTGTTGCTCGAATTATTTCTTTAGCAAGCTTTTCCAAGGCCATATTGCATTTTAACACCCGTTTTAGTGTTGTAGCTGTTTCACTTACAAGTGCCCGTATTGTGTTGCTTTGAGTTGAGTCCCTTGTGTCCCCACAAAGTTGCTTGTGTGGGGTTGCTGGGTAATTCCTATAACTATTACCACCACTACTACTTCCACTCTTACTACTCGAATTGGTGGTACCATATTCGCCGGATTTGCTCACCTGAGGGTGTTGTTGGGGTCTTTACTTAGTGGTTGTTGCTTCTGTTGGTGATGATGTCCGCCTTGGCCTGCGCTCCCGTGCTGTTGTTGCTGTTGCTGAGGCGATGGGTGTGCGGGAGGCGGTGGATGTTGCTGTTTACCGCTACCCCCGAAGCGGCCACGTTTCGAATCGAGTAGGCTTCCGAACACCCGGAATGTTCCTCTCCGACCCTGCTTGGCACCCAACGCACGAGCTCCCGAGCTCTTCTCATCTGTGTCGGAATCTTCGACGTTGGAACCGCCCCCGCTGCCGTGCTTGTCTACAACAACAGTAACAAACAACAGACCGGCGGCCCGGCAGGAACCAATCAACGAGCACGTCAATAATTAGCAACCGTATCTATCATTTAACCATTTTAGTCCTTGACCACCAACCTAACTAAAGTCGTGTCGAAGGGGTGCCAGGCTAGATCAACGGATTTGGCTCTTACGTACGTGATATGCGTATATATATATATATATATATATATATATATATATATATATATATATATATATAGACGTATTTTATTTTTTCAAGTGTTTTGTTCTTTTCAAAATAACTCCCGCCCGCTGCAAGACACTTGTGCGATCTTTTTCAAAACGTGTTTTAGACGCGTTATTTAGAATCGAGTTAAGTTGTTCCTGTGATTTTTTTCTTCATTTCCTCTATAGTGTCGAACCGTTGTTTTTTAAAATTTTGTTTTTCCGTGGGAAGAGGAAAAAGTCACAAGAAGCCAGTCCCGGTGAATAGAGAGGTTGCGGAGATATAGAATTCAAAATTTTTCTTAATGATTCCCATATCAATAATAATGTGTGCGCCGGTGAGTTGTCGTGATGGAGGATCTAAGAGCTGTTAGCCCAGAGTTCAGGCCTCTTGCGCCGGACGATTTCGCGCAACCTTTCTAAAATTATGCGCTAGTATTCTTTATCGTAGTCGGAAAACAAAACTGTCAAAATAACCTTGGTGTTGAATCTTCTCTATCTGAATTTTCTCGATCGACTCTCTCCTTGAAAGCACTTTTGGGAGAAGGGGTAAGGTTTGAGGCTTCAATGTCATACCATATACCCATGAATCGCCTCTTGCAATCACTCTCTCAAGCAATTTTCAGGGTCTTCTGCTTTCGCCTGAAGGTTTAATTCGAACATTCCCTGAAACTTCAGCATTTTTGGAGAAAACTTCGCTGCCAGTTTTCTGACGCATCAAATATCGGCCAATACTGTTACAACTGATCCATAAAATATTTCCGATGCCTCAGCTATCTCCCTAATAGTAATTAGGCGTTTTCAGAGTGCAATATTACAAACGCTTTTAACGTTTTCTTCTGTCATGGGCGTCGACGACTAATCTCGGAATACTGCTTAATCACCATAAGCAGTTTGTAGAAATCCCACCACTTTAGAACAAATGATTTGGTTTTTTAACACAGACATTTATGCAGATTTGTTGTTCCTCTATTTTCGGCTCTTCTAAGTCACTGAACCTCGTTTTGTTCACTTTCTTGAATCAAACTCAAATAATAAAAGCCACCACCGATTAGCTCTAAACTCGCTCAACGTTCGGCCCGTGTGTAGCTGATGAATGGCTTACTTCATCCTGCTGGCATGTATATGTAAGTGTGTTATCCAGTTGGATATATACAACCGGGTATTTTATTCAGATGTGCCGTTCATATGATCTTATCATTTAAAACTAAGCTATTTTCACAATCAGCATTCTTTATGAGAACTAAAACTAACATTTCCTCAATCTGCGTTTATATTAGTAGTTTGTGGTGTGTTCTCATGAGAAGACAAAACTTAACTAGCTACACCGTAGACACGTCAAGATCATTGGCGTAAGCGAGGCACTCTACCTCTGCTAAGTACCGATGTGTTTCAAATGCACATTGCACATGAACTCACCTCCCTCTTGATAGATCTTAACTGTTGTATATCCAAAAAGCGTTCTAACTACGCAGAGTATCGACTTGGGCTGCGAAAAAGATATGTCATATTGGATAGAACAGAATCGGTTAATGAGTTGACCATGTCGAGCCCGGTGGCGAGGTGGCATTCGTCTGCGCTTCGCAACCGGAGGAGACATATAGGTGCGCGGGTTCGAGCACCACCGTTGCACATTTGTATTTATGGGGTCCGTCTATGAAGCAATGTGAAAAACAGTTTCGTGGACGTTAAATTTTGGCTGAGGGCCAGCTCAAAAACTTTAATTAGTTGATCATGTGGCTAGTTTATGCCAGGTTGGTCAGCAAGCAGTATTCTATCAGTCGGGTACGAACCATGATTGTTGCTGTCCTTGTTGCTGCCAGTGACGTTACTACTATTGTTGTTGTTGGTCGAAGTGGTGTTCGTTGCCGTATTGGTGTTGCTGCCGTCATTATTGTTGTTGTTGTTGCTGCTGGGGGTATCGTGGGGCTTCTTTTTTGGCCGGGGGCTTTGGATGAACTTGGCGGCACGAACACGGAGAGACCCGCCGCCTATACGACGGGTTGACGCTCGACCGCCTGTGTTTTTACGCTCTGCCCATTGCTACGCGCATTGGGATCAACAGCAAACGTTACATTAGAATAGATAACCCTATATATATATATATAAAGGCCGGAAGCAATATATATAAATGCATCTAAATTTCAGAGGGCATGGTCGTTAACAGGGAGCCATTTCTCTCTAACCTAGCCCACTAAATCGTCCGTCTTTTCTAGCAAAGCTACCTGAAGTACGTACATGGCCGACTAGAGCTAATTTGTAATTAAGGTTCCCCATATGCATGCAACGCAAGATGGATTCTGTGGCGTGTGCAGCTCGGACTTACTACGAACGTGCTACTTTCGAAAATACGTAACTAGATATGAAAACGAAGAAAACTGCTGATTTATGGCAAATAAATATATGCAAAGGCAGTAGCACATAACAATACATGTAAAATTTACGCAAGCCAGATGGCACATATGTACTAAGCGGGTGAATACCTACTACTCTCAGTTTCGCCTACTTTAAACGAATCGAGTCGCACTACAATGGTTTTTGTTTTCGGTGCATGCTTCTCGTACGCGGATTACTAAGAATCTGCCCAGCGAGAGAAGTTAGACATATGCATAACAAGGTCGCGAGGGAAGAGAAGCTATTTGACCGACTTTCGGTATGACAGGCTCAAATAGACATGTTTAGCACCATACACTTCCTTTAGCTGTATGAAGTAATGCAGACGCACTTCTCATCTGAGGTGTGGAGGATGAGAGGCGAACTAGCTGTTTAAGTGGGTTTAAGCTCCGTACTGCCTACGGTTTGTTGTTGCAGATAAAGTTCCTGCTGATATGTTCGTGTGTACCTACTGCATTTCCCAGTAATCAATCTTTGCTCTAATCAATCTACAGACTCTTTTTTGCTTGTCCAGCTTGGTAGGCCAATACACCACTCTAAGGAGCGGCGTGTTGCGATGACAACCACGAACTATTCAAATACAATGAGTTTGAATTACGTGGGTCCTGCTGAGCATTGCTCTGCTGCTACATTACTCTTGCGTAGCAACCCGTATAGGTGCAGTTTGATCACGTTGTAGTCCGGCTAAAGGTACAGACGAAATGATGGCATTGCATGCGGCTTCAACTAGCCAATATAACAGTGGACTACCTTATGTCCTGACTCCCCTCTACCAAACCTCAAAGCAATGACATCGCTGCCTTTCAGAGAGGAGTCTCATTTTTAGCGGCGATTTCGAAGACCTTAAAACAAGAGATCCCACATTTTACAGGTGGCACGATAGCATCTTACGGCAGACACCGACATCGCGTTCTCGTTACTGGGTTTTTATGGACGTTTTTTTCTCTAGCAGAGAAATGTAGCAGAAATACAATGACAACCATGTATAACACCATGAAACAACTAGTAGATTTGAACTTGCTTTAGTCTGCGGTCTGTTGATACTATGGTCTCCTTGGTAACGCATCGTTTCAAAAACGGCACATTAGACGCTCGAAGCCACCGCCACTACCAAAATGCACTACACCACAGCGAGATCAACCTGAACGGGCTCTATTGAACATCTAACGTCGTTAAAAACGAATCTATGTATTTGTCAATAAAGCACGGATGTTACATTGAACACATTTACAAGTTTCCCGCGTTGACCGCGTTCATTATGGATGTAAACGCCTTACGTCAATGTTGAGGATCGTAGCCGGATCGTAGATATGCTTGTAGACCTCCTCCATTTTCGAATCCCAGTTTCGTTTGGTTTTCTGTGCTTCGAGCTCTGTCTGGCCAAGATTGCCTTCGAGAGTCTTCAGTGTCTCGGTCAGCTCCTGAAGCTGTTCTTCAAACGCCAGCCGATCGTTGCCACCCTCTTCAGGGATCGCCTTTGGTTGAGTCTTTTTCGCTCGCCGTAACTGCTTCTGGATTGTCTCAAGCTGAAACAGCCGCATGCAAAACCAAACACGCCTTTACGTGAAAAGCATCCATCCACATTAGACCATTCCAGCTTTCTTTCTCTTGCAAGAGTAAAGAACACCTTAGGCTAGCTGTTTTACGTATAGGGTAGACGCTCTAGCGTAGCCTTGTCCACATAGTTTGACAAACCGTGTAATGTGAGCTGCTGTATTAACGAAACTTCAACATACTAGTTGTTTATTTGAAGATTCACACGCATTTTGGCGGAAAGACATACTTTTTAGTTGCAATATATATATATATATATATGCATCGATTGATATTTATAGAATCCCACGACCATTATACCAACTAAAAAACAACATTGAAGCGTGCGTTCATGTAATTGAGCTTAATATATGTGCAGAAATGCAGAACATTTGGATAATCCGTATATATGTATACGGCATACATATATGCATGTAAAAACAAAAAGAGCCACCGCCTCACCAATATTGTATTTCGTTAAAAAATAGAAGATTGTATTGGAAGAAAAAATTGCATTTGTTGTAGAACGTTAGCTCAAAGCAGAACAAATGTTGTATTGAAGATAATTCTCAGGAAATTAAACTCTTTGCAATTCTTACATTTTGGCTTTGGCGTTCAACTACTACTATTTCAGAGGATATTACCGCCCCTCGTTTTATCGGGAAACTGATCTTTGTACCGAGTTGTATTAGACCTCAAAGTTTGTTGGGGGAATTCTGAAACACAATATATATATATATATTGGTCACACTACAGCTGTGTCCTAAGAAAGGGCGTTGAACGTTTTCCTCGGGTCGGTTACGCAATCTATAAGATCACCGGCGAGGTGTGTGACCTGAACAAATAATGAGAGGACCAGGATGGAGAGGTCACTCCGTAGCATCCAAGCGCCTTCGAGTCCATCGTTTCGATCGGCAGGCTGCTCAACGGAGCCTTAAGTGCTAGCCGTAGTATACATGGCAGGTGTCGTCCTGTTTGTAGTATACTACGTGGAGATTGATGCTAATGTGTAGGACTTACCGCTTCCTTCTAATGGGCGGATTTGGACAGCAAAGTTGTGCTTGCATTTTAGCCGGATCATCAGCCGGCTGAACCAGTCAAGCAGTAAACAGGCGTACAATTAGGGCATCGTGGTTCGATATGGTTGTACGTACCACTGTTAAGTACGAAAACGTACCAAATAGGGAGCAATGAAGGAGTTGATTGGACTGGGTCTAAAACAAGCTTTTCCTTTCCATATGTGGAGTAACTACTGTCACCCCATGTGCACCTCATAATTTGATAAAACACGTGGCGGTACATGCATTGTTGGTCGACATAGGGCAGCAGTACGGCGATGATAGAAATAATTTATATGGTAAGTATTATAGACAATAATACGAGCAAAAGAAAGCGAATTGCTTGTATAATAGTGTTATAACAATGAGTAATAATTACAACAATAATAACAGCTAAACGCATTGCGTAAACGC
Source organism: Dermanyssus gallinae (assembly GCA_003439945.1). NCBI lineage: Eukaryota > Metazoa > Arthropoda > Arachnida > Mesostigmata > Dermanyssidae > Dermanyssus > Dermanyssus gallinae. The sequence goes on along the minus strand of QVRM01006596.1, from coordinate 10,344 downwards.
AAAGGTGAGCGAAATGCTTTTTGGTCGTGTACTAAGGAACTAGGGCACTTTTTGCAGCTAAACTGTATAAAGGGATTGGTTTATTTCGCAATAACATTGCATTTCAAGATGTTACATAATCACAATACAGTTCATTATAAACAATTTGAATACTTTAGCGACCGTCCCACAGGGCGAAAGAGTGCAAAGACCGCCGATGGGTCTGGCAGCTCGCTACGTGGTATTTAGCGCATATCTGCGAGCAGAACCGGCAACGACATTGATCGCCAACTTGGTGAAATCCTTGGGTCGAAGTATATAGGAATTAAAAATGATTAAAGACGAACTCGGCGAATCGTAAAATCGAAATTGTAGATGTCACACTACCTGATAAACCACGCGTCGAGTTTATCAGTTAGAAATGTAAAAACGTAGTTATTACTGCGAAGCTTTCCGCTGACTGAAGTGCCTTATAAAATTACTAGTATATATTTAAAGGAATAATTATGCTATTGCTCATCAGGCCAACCTGATTTGTACATTATGGAGGATACAGTTACGGTATGGAAAAAGCTAACGGATAATAACTTTACATGTCTTTCAACCAGCTAGAAAGCATTATATTCGTTTAACAAAAATGACACGCGTAAGAACCACTCGACCGAATGTGGTAGATGAGCATCTTGTAAGTAGAGTAAGGCACGGTGCTGTAACACGGCGTTAAATGAACTCTAGCTGAGCTGGACCGGATATGGCATACGAGGTGTGTTCAAAAAGTATCGCGACTTGAATTTTCGCGGGTTACGTATATTCGAATTTCGATTTTCTGTGGCGTTACGTTGGTACTTATGTCTCTCACTTATGCCGACAAGCTCGGCCATTTTGAATGTTCACTTAATTGTTGACAGCTGCTTTGCTTGCACGTGTTTTGGATCGTCTTCGATTTTTACCTATTCAAAAAAATGGATCAAAGAACCTGTATCAAATTTTGTGTGAAAAACGAAATTAAGTGCGCGGATGCATTCCGAATGTTGACTGTGGCATACGGAGAAGCTACCTTGGACCGAAGCAACGTTTATCGGTGGTACAAAATGTTCTCAGAAGGCCGAGAAGATGTGAACGACGAAGAGCGTGCCGGACGCCCGAGCACTTCAACAACAGACGAAAAAATTAATGAAGTGGAGAAAATGGTATTGGCCAATCGTCGAATTACCGTTAGAGAAGTAGCTGAGGACCTAAACATATCGATTGGCTCGTGCCATTCGATTTTTATCAATGATTTGGGCATGAGACGGGTCGCCGCGAAATTCGTACCAAAATTGCTCAATTGCGACCAAAAACAGCATCGCATGAACATTGCTAATGAGATGTTGGACTCTGTCCGCGACGACCCAAATTTGCTCCAGAGGGTCATAACTGGTGACGAATCGTGGGTTTATGGTTATGACGTGGAAACCAAAGCTCAATCATCTCAATGGAAGCTGCCGCACGAACCAAGACCGAAAAAAGCGCGCCAAGTTCGGTCGAATGTGAAAGTTTTGCTGACAGTTTTCTTCGATTGCAGGGGCGTGGTGCATCATGAGTTCTTGCCACAGGGTAGAACGGTCAATAAGGAATATGACCTGCAAGTTATGCGCAATTTGCGCGAAGCAATCCGCCAGAAACGCCCGGATTTGTGGAAAAACAAAAATTGGCTTTTGCACCACGATAACGCCCCTGCTCACACATCGTTGCTTGTGCGCGAGTTTTTGGCCAAAAACAACACACTAATGATGCCGCAGCCACCGTATTCCCCAGATCTGGCCCCCTGTGACTTTTTCTTGTTCCCTAAACTGAAGAGGCCCATGAAAGGACGACGTTACGCTACGCTTGACGAGATAAAAACGGCATCGAAGGAGGAGCTGAACAAGATTAAAAAAAAATGTTTTTTGAAGTGCTTCGAAGATTGGAAAAACCGTTGGCACAAGTGTATAATATCTCATGGGGATTACTTTGAAGGGGACAAAATAGATATTCATGAATAAATGATTAATTTTTGAAAAAACACAAAAGTCGCGATACTTTTTGAACACACCTCGTATGTACAATTGTGCTCGATCTCTCAATTGTGAACGTGATGATGTCAATACGTATTCAACAACAGTAGGTAAAGCACATTTGACTGTACTGACTCGGTGTACCGAGTACAGATAAAGCGTGCCCGGTAAAGGTTTGATTTCTGTTAAAGGGGTTGATGCATGGTATGCAGCCGAGCAGTCAGTACAGTACGGTCAACAATGTGCCCGATGGCGTGGAAATTGCATTCCGCCTGCGCCTCGCAACCGGAGAAGATACATAGGTGCGCGGGTTTGAGCCCCACCGTTGCATCGATTTGTATTTATGGGGATTATCCGTCTATGAAGCGATGCGACGCGAAGCAGTCCCGTGGACGTCAAATCTTGGCTGTCTAGGGTCAGTCCGAAAACTTTACTTATCTAGCACGGTCGACAAACCTTGAGCTCGGTGGATATCTTCCGCTGTCGCAGGTGCGTGGCTCTGCGCAGAGCTTGTTGGTGAGCCATGATGTTGGCATGTTGTTCGCGTTCTTCCTCGGACCAGGACGTGTGAAGCTTTGGCTTTGCTCCGCTTCCTGGCACCTTGTCACCTCCACCCGCTCCTCCGGTTGCCGCCGCAGTCCCCGATGTTCCTCCCGAGCTAGCGGCGGCGGTCGTGGTTGTTGTTGTTGTTGTAGTTGTCGGTCCCGCACTCGACGTAGCCCCAGCATCGTCACTGCCGCTCGGCGCCGAAGCTAACAGCAACAACAACAACGACACAAACAACAAGAAGCACAGCAATACACTTTTAACATAGGTTTCATCATTATCTTAGTCAACTCGACCATTAGTCGACCCCGTGGCGTAGTGGTGCATTGGTCTGCGCCTCGCGACCGGAGGTAACACATAGATGCGCGGGTTCGAGCCCCACCGTTGCACCGATTTGTATTTATGGGGGTTCGTTTACGTTACAGTTTGGCTCAGAGTCAGCCCAGAAAGTATTTCGTTTTTTGTTTTGTTTAGGACCGACCGGTCTAATAATCATCACTCAAGATCAGCTACTTTTCACATGGATGACCTCCCGTCGTCAACTTCAGCGCGCTTAATTGGTCTTCAATTGAGTACCTGCTACCACCAGTAATAAGGCGCTGCCTATGTAACAGCTCTCGGCTATTCTACGGCTAAACTACGGTGTTCTCCAAATATTGTCCATCTTCTGTTTGCTTACATTGCGCATGTACAGTCGCTACGACATGGGGTCCTAGCTGTTCAGCTAGTTTCACACTACGTCCGCGCAGAAACGTTTTACAGTTAGAGGTACAGCAAGCTAAATGCACTAAACGATGGTCACTGTTACTGCTTCCATGATTGTTGTTAATGCGGTTGTTATCGATGCGCTTAGTCTTATCAGTATTGCCTTAATTATTTCGGATTCCAACGAATCGTGTTGCAGTACTTATTATCAACGGTTATTATTACCGATTGTCTAATTTGTTTCTGATTTCAATAAGTGTTGATGAATGTATGCGCAAGAAAGAGCGCCAGGAGAGGCTTAGCTTCGGGTTTCCTAAATACTTAAATAGCTCATTAGTATAGAGTTACAATGAAGCTGATAATAAGTAGTTAAATGAGCCCAAACTTCTCAAGTTCCCTAACTTCTTCACCAACCTCACCCGGGACACCGAGGTGGAAGCCACAGGCTAACAGTGAGCTGCGGGCTTGGTTAACAGCCCTCTTAGACTCAAGATGGAATTCTAAGAGCGCCCAAAATCTGCAGAAATTGTTGAAAGAGCAATGTGGAGCGGCATGCAAAGGCCGCGGCCATCGTTCGGTGATACAACATGTGTTGATAATAGGCCGATCATTAATTTTGCCTTAGCGCCGGCGGTTACCAAGGCGGAGGCTCTGCATTAGTTCCACGGCATTTAATCAACGAGGGTTGCAAATTTGACATGAAGCCGGGGTTCCCCAAATCTTGCACAAAATAGCTCAAACAGCGACGGCCCACGGGGGTCATGGCGACAGCCTATGAGGTCGGTGATCCAGCTCTTAGTCACACTCGCACTCTCGGGCTGCCAGTCAACAATACCGTTCGCAGCTAGCAGCAAGTGAGGCTGCATAAAACCTAACGCTTGGCCGCCCTCAGGTTCCCAATGGCCTATAGAACAGCCAGCACGGCCGCTATCCTTACCTGGCTAGCACAGTTCCCTAGGACTTGAAAGCGATGTCGCTTCTGGGAAGACCCAGCAAGGAGGAAAGAAGGGGAATGGAATAAACTTACTACGCTAAACGTGACTTCTTCCTGTACCTGAAACCCGGGTGAAAGCTTTGATACCAGATATCAATGTCTGGGCGGACTGGTCAGCTGGTGAGCTGACGTTCTACATGACTCAGGCCCTCAGCGGACACGGAGGTGTTATAGCTTTATCTGTTCAAAATTGGGAAGCTACATCCCCATTCTGCAAGCACTGCTAAAGCAAAACCGAAGACACGCCTGAACACACAGTCATGTAGTGCCCAAAATGGGCGTCCCAGCGTGCGCGCTCATCTAGGGCAAATGGGGGCACTCTTAAAACGCTGATACAGTGTATCATATTACTCGCTGACACAGCGTATTATATACTTGCTCGTTTTATTAAGAACATCCCTCGCGCCATGGAGAAGAAAACCATTCTTACATGACAACGGCCCGCCCGCATGGCGTCCGGGGCATTTAACAATCGCCCGATCGTTAGGGGAGAAGAATTGTTTAAGATCTTGCTAACTAAGAAGGAGTTATCTTAGTCCAGTGACAGTAGTCGTTCGGGTAGTACTTTGTTTAACAACAGCAAACGTAGATGCCATTTGTTCGCTTCAGAGACGCGCAGAGTGAGTACCTCACATTAATATATATATATATATATATATGGGAGTGCCGGGAGCAATGCTGAGGTTGCTCATCAGCATCTTAAAACAAAACACGGTGCTGATTGACCACGGGGTTGGCATTGCGGGGGAGGTAATTCAAACCACAGGTGTCGCGCAGGGCGATGGACTGAGTCCACTACTGTTTTCCGTTCTTCTAAGGGGGCTCCCCGAACGGATAAGGACGGGCTGGACTCGAGAGTGGGCCAAGATTTTAATGTACGCAGATGATGTAGTAATCTTTAGTTGTAGCCTTTTCAGAATGAAGCAAGCAATGGATCGGCTAGTCACATTCATGGATGAAATGGGCTTAAAGGTTAATTGGGAAAAGACAGTAGCCATGAAATTCCGAAGGAGCGGCCGTCTGGCCAGGGATGACGTACTTCAAACCAGGGGAAAGGAATTAAAATTTGTAAATAAATTCACATACCTAGGGCTCACCTTAGCAACAAGGGGCAGTAGTTTTCGATCACACATCCAGGAGAGGGTGAGGAAGGCCACTATCGCAGCCGCGGCAATTAAATGTCCACATAAGCTCTCGGTCGATGCAGCAGTAGCCCTTTTTGGGATACAGATAGCGCCCATCGCCACATGTGGCATTTCACTAATATGGGATAAGGTGGAAGTAAACGAATTGCGTTTAATCGATGGGGTAAGGTTTTTCTTTCTAAAGAGGGTTTTTGCGCTTTCAAACACATGCAGAAATAGGGTGGTCCACGTGTTGGAAGGCGGCCCACTGCTGACAGAGGAGCTACAAAAACGATGGAATCTGAAGAAGACGTGCGCCTTTGACGTTTATATGCGAAATTGGCGAACCAAAATTAGCGAAGTAGACATAGGCATTTATGGGACAGCAGCAATGAGAAATAAAAGCGGTGATTGAGCGCCTTCCGAAAGGAAAAGCGTCCGGGCCAGACGGAGTCCCTGCAGAGGCCATCAAAATTCTTCTGCAGGAGAAACCAGAGGTCTTTAAGAGAATCGCAGACAAGATTTGGACCGAAGGACAGTACCCGAAGGAATGGAAGAAAGCCATCTTGGCCCTCATCAGGAAACCCGGGAAGCCTCACACGGACCCAGGGGGATACAGACCAATATGCCTTCTGGACACGATAGGCAAGGCTTTCGAAATAATGGTTAACATGAGGTTGACAGCGGAGCTCGAGGAAAAGGGGGCTTTGGCAGACTCACAGTACGGCTTCCGTAAGAGGAGATCTACAGAAATGGCTGTCGAAAAAGTTTTACAAGAGGCCCAAAGACAGAAGGAGAAAAACCAGTGGTCCAGAGAGCTGTGTCTTGTCGTCTTACTAGACGTACGGAACGCCTTCAACTCACTGCCCTGGCAAGTCATCATAGACGTCATGAGGGATGTTCAGATCTCGAAGTACCTCCAAAGACTGGTCGCTTCATACTTAAAGGACAGGGTGGTAATTTACGGAGAAGAGGAGTTTCCCATGTCAGCTGGGGTTCCCCAGGGGTCCATCCTGGGCCCGCTTCTCTGGAACATGGCATACAACGGAGTGTTGAACATAGTCCAAATGGTAGGAGTGCAGACGATCGCATACGCCGACGATCTGGCCATCATGGTCACAGCCCGGGACTCGTCTCTCTTGGAGTGGAGGGCCCAACAAGCGCTGAATCAGGTGGAAAGGTGGATGCAACAGCACGGGTTGGAACTAGCATCGGAGAAAAGCGAAGCGGTGATGCTAGTGGGAAATAAAGCCTACACCAAGCCGACCTTGACGCTAAACGGAGGGGATATTGCGGTCGTCGAGTCAGCAAAGTACCTGGGGGTTACAGTCGATCGTGCCCTCACGGGAAACGCGCACATCGAGAAGGTGACGGCAAAGGCAGCTACGGTTGTAAACAACCTAGCCAAAATTTTGCCGAGAGCCAGAGGAGCATCCGAAGGCAAGCGACGACTTCTCGCGAGAGTGGCCGAGTCCATAGTCCTTTACGCTGCGCCAGTCTGGGGACCCATCGCGATGAAAAAGAAACGAAACCGCGCAAAGCTGCTGAAAGTACAGAGAAAGATGGCGATAAGGGTAATGAGAGCATACAGAACAGTAGAGACCATGGCCGCTATAGCCTTGGCTGGGCTCATTCCCTGGCCAATGCTAATAGACGAGAGACGTCGACGGAAAGAAGACCCCAGCCGAGGAAAGCAGGAACACCGGCAAGAAACGCTTCGAAAATGGCAGCAGGAATGGAGCAACATGCCAGGCAATGCTCCGGGAGCGTGGACCAGGCACCTCATCCCGGACCTGACCATATGGTTTAACAGGGGCCACGGGGAGACAACGTACTACCTGACACAAGTCCTGACGGGCCATGGCTGCTTCCAGGCGTACCTCTGCAAGATTAAGATCGCGCAAGACCCAAAGTGCGTAACATGCGAGACGGGAGAAGTGGACGATGTCACGCACACAGTCTGCTTCTGCCCAGCCCTCGAAGAACAACGAACATCGGCGAACATCATCTGGAGCGGGACTAGAGCAGTGGACGAACTAATTGCAAGGATGTGCGAGGATGAGAAAATGTGGATACGGGGAGCACAGATGATCGAGAAGATCATGCAGAGGAAAGTGGACCTGGAGTATGATAGGAAACGGAGGGAGAGAGAGGGAGGGAGCTGACCATCACACCTACAACTACACTAACAAACCGCGATGTAAAGTGAAAACATTTCCGCTGGTTTTAAAATAAATTTGCCGCGCCACCAAGGTGGCCGGTCCAATATTAAAAAAAAAAAAAAAAAGCAGCAATGAGAAGCACTGGGTGGAGGGCTAGCGGGGTGAAAGATCGCCATTTAACAACGGCCTTTGCAGCCCACGGATTTCATTACGTTCTATGCAACAAGGAGGGCTTCCATGAACCACAAGACGATGCAAAGAATGCTGGAGTAAATGTGATAAATACCACGCCGCGGTTTGTCCGGCGATTCGGTCCATAGCAGAACTGGCAAAACGCTAGTACGATTGTTGTGTGGAAAACTGTGATGTAACATAAACACACTTACCTAGCCCGGGTGTTAATAAATAAATAATATTAATATATATATAAATTTATATATGTATATATATAAATATTAATATATATATATATATATATATATATATATATATAAATTTATATATGTATATATATATGGGCCATTTGGTAAGATTTGTTGCTTTATTGTTTTGCGCCTCAGGTCTTGTATATTTTTTGTCGAAGGGGGCAAACTATTGGACTGGCGACCGCTCTGTAGAGACCCGACTGACATTGCTGAGAGTGAAAGGGACTGAGAAGATAATGACGATATGATGTGCATCGTTGAGCGTCATGAAGGCCCGCTATAATTTTTCGTGTCGATGACGAAGGCCCGGCACGCCGAGCCAATGGCAGCCTGAGGCAAAGGCGTGGCGCCAAATGTCTCTCTATTCCCGTTTCTCTGTGTTTGGCGTCGCGTAGTAGTAGCAGCAGCAGTAGTAGTAGAGTAGTAATGACGACGTTGGAGATGGTGGATCGAGGTCAGCGCTTGGTGACGGTTGTAGTGAAAAGCTGCACGCCAGAGTGGGGTCTAGCTAGCTCATAGGACAACCGCAATAAGGACCAACCGCCGTAGGTAAGTTCCAACGTTGCACAACAACACGACCGGAGCGACCGACCGCAGATCTATATATATATATATATATATATATATATATATATATGAACGATGAATGTACTGAAACTAGAGACAGAATACTCATATTATATATATATATATATATATATATGGCGATGGATGTACCGAGACTAGAGACAGAAGACTCCAACAGCAGGAGGAATCGACGAAGTTGCCCTAGTGACGATGTTGCCGGCTTTCGTCTAGCCCGAGACGAGAAAGCCGCCAGGACTCGAGATAACGATATTATCGGGACGTGATTTTCTGCGTGACTGAGGATGACCCGTCGAGCAACCAACCGACCATGTCGAATGAAGTAACTAATAACACCGTGCTGCCTCCACAACAGCCGCCGGCTACTGCTACTGCCGCCGCTTTAACATTGCACGGCTACGTTTACAACTACACATTGCTACTAATACTACTACTGCTACTACTACTACTATGACTAGATTAATTGGTATTTGCTCGCATAGCGCTACGATTAATAATGTTCTTGCCACCATTGTACACTTGTCAGCAGCTGCTCTCGGCATGTCGGCATTCGAGACAGGCAGTGCAGCGATCTCTTCGTAAGGGGAACCAGGCCGGGCAGGCAGACGCATGATACTTTGTACCCGCTTGAGAATCGACAGATGCACTCTGTGTACTTCTCGTGGAAATTCTTATTCAAGCAAACCAGATAATGGTAGCCATTAACTACCTGTGTCTGGTGTAGACATGGCGATTTGCACATATGTATGAGACCAGACCAGAGTCGAAAGGCACTGAAATATCCATGTCCCCAACCTTCCGTCCCGAGTCTGGCGATGTGCCAGGCTCCTGGCATTTGTCCCATCTTCATGATCTCGTTGAAGAAATCAGAAAGCAAGTTTGGTAAGAGCAGGCATTCATAGAACGTACTTTTGTTGAGCCTTTGCCTAGCAGCTGCGGTGGTACCTTTTACCCTCATTTGGCACACGAACTCGAGCACCCCAAGGTGGACGAGATAGCAAACCCGAGAAAGTCACTGTCGTGACCCTTTCTGCCCCGATCTCTTCCACTATTTTGAATACCGCCTTCACAGAAATGTTCCCGTCGACAAACCAGATGTGCAGGTTGAGCACCGCTGACGTTTTGGCCACCAGCGGCGCTACTCTTAGCGCGCTGAACCTGCCTGGCCCAGTATACCCTTCAAAATTGCCCACTTCATAGGCTACGCCGGCTTTCTGCACAGGAAACTTTGTTTTACCACTCCTCTGCTGGATAGTGATAAGGCCAGCCTCGTCCTTTTTGTTTTCCTTGCCCTGTGCAGTAGTCCTCTGTTGGTGATAAAACAACAAGGCAATGATCGACAACAAGGCGCTGCCGCATCCCTTTTCGTTGGCCTGTTGGTCTCCATCGATTCATTTAGATTCATCGAAGATGTGGCGGTGTTGTTGCTGTCGACGCTATTGCTCCCGTTGCTGCTAAACTCAGCTACTGTATCGCTCAGCTTAACACTGGAGAGGCTACCATTGTTGTCTTCTTCAGTGGCGCTGTCGGGTTGGCATTGTTGATCCAAGCTGACCTCCACCTTCCGTCAACCGTGCCTTCTTGTTCATCAACTGTGCGTATCGTGTTGCATCTGTTTTGCTTCACGCTTCTTTTTTTTTGTTTAGCATGGAGTTTAAACACACCGATGGTCTTGGGGTGTGCAAATAGTTGCAGATAGCGGGGAGCCGCTTCATCACCGGCGATCTTCCGTTGGAGCTCCGCATGTGATGCCCACAGTTTTAGGAAGTTTCACTGTAGTACACAGTG
>QVRM01006595.1:0-60256 GCA_003439945.1 Dermanyssus gallinae | reverse complement strand
TAATTAAGTTGGGATTTACCAGTGATTAACCTAGCCTCACCCAACAGCTATCTAAAAATACAAACTGCCACTAGGATTGGGGGGAAAGGAGCTCAAGAGAACAGAACCCAATTGAATGGCCAATCTGGGTACGTCTTGAAAGTACAGGTGTACGTTGTGGCAGTGGTCCTGTTTGAACATGCTGTGGTAAGAAGCAATACTGCAATATATGTGTATATATGTATGTATATATGTATGTGTATATATATATATATATATATATATATATATGCGCTTGATCAACACGACTCGACTCTCGAGAGAAACGGCGTCGATCCCTTTCTTTTAAGGCGTTTCATAAATTTAGCTTGGTAACCTAGGAACAGTCCTTCGGCTAGCAGATTCCATGTCGGCCGTCGCTTGCGCTGCTACTGTTGCTCGGGGGGTCGAGGAAGCGAGGTGTATAGCACAAGGGGCGAAGTAATTGTGAGACCATCCGGGTCAATAAAAGACGTGGGCAGTGACACTCGACGCGGGTGTGCTGACTGTAAGGTAGTCAGCTCGCTAATGAGTCGGCCAGACCCCCGTTCTTCTAGCTATCTATAATAACAAGATGATGATGACGACGATTCGTTGTTTCATAGATGATGATGGTAGGAACAACAACAACACTAACAACAACACCAACACCAACAACAATAACAATACAAAAGAACAACAACAACAACAACATGTCGTACCACGTCGGCTGAGGGCAGCGGTTGAGCGGCTCGAAATACCTCCGCGTTTAGTCTCTCCCTTCTTTCTTATTTTGGCCCGCCGTTCTCTCGCTCTTATTCTCTCTCCCCCGCTCTCCCCATCTATGCTCAGTTGTCTCATGTTTGCCCTGCTTTACTTTTCTTGTGTGTCATTCCCCCAGAGTTCTGCGCTGTTGGCCTATTTCCCGTAGTTGAGCAGCGGCTGTTGCTGTTGTTGTCATCGTCGATATCTACACGTGTATCACTTCTATATTGGTAGATGCGCATGCTACCGACTAGTAGTGTATGCTAGAGAGAGAGAGAGAGATGGACATATAGAGAGAAAGAAGGCAAAGGAGTAAATCAAGTGGAAAATAAAGCCTTGTTCGGGGGCATCGTGAGAAGAGCGCTAACAGCTGAATCCAGCTGGCTGTCCCAAAACGACCGACGACATCAAAACTTTCAGCATCAATTAGCATACATAGCAGCGGTGGTTGAGAAGCAAAAATTTACACCGGTGTACTCTGCACAGGTGGGTCTCGAATGTAGAGCTGGCTGCACTCGGTACGGACAGCATGGAACGCGCCATGCTACTGCAGGTGGTGGGAGGTCTCGTCGTCGCCATGGTGCCCGTCGGCCTTATCGGTCTCATCGGGAAGCCGGTGGCTGGCGTCCCGGTGCAGGTCAAGACGCTTAAGCTACGTCCCACGCGCCGCCCAGTCCTTCTTTCCCACTCATCTCCCGGTTGCCGCTTCCATTTCCGGTCCATGCATCGCCCATCAGCTCAGAGCTGGCCAGCTGCAGCAACCGTTACCTGGACAAACAATTACTTTCAGCTGTGCCGACCTCAAGAGAAGCAGAAACGCTGCGGGAGGAACAGTAGGAGAGATTCGTTCCATCTTGTTGCTGCTTATACTCTCTTCGGCTGCTACTGCTAACGTTGACTCTGTAGTCCGTTGCAATGCAGTCGGTCTATTGCAGCGGGGTCAAGCCACGGATATATCGCAGCAGCAGCAGCAGCATCAGCAACAGAGCCCACTGATTCGCCCGTTATAGGCTTGCTCTGCCCGGTAGGTCTTCTCCCGACTGCGGACGGACGGATCGATCTAACTGGACTTCCGCTCGTTTCGTCTGGCAGCAAGGAGTAGGATATGGGCGCAAGGCGATGGGCTGTAGCGGGGTGCGCGGTGGGTAGCGGATGTATAAGCTAGGTATCGAGAAGCGGCGCTTATATAGCCTTAAGGCGACGTGCGTCCAGATGACTATGCATCGGAAGATGCACGTGACAGGCAACGGGATACGACACTGTTATACTGTGTCGTCGAACTGGTGTCGCATTGCCTTCTGGAGGAGTCGAATGAACAAAAGGCAGTCTGTATATGAGAAGACAATCTTGCTAAGTGCATACGAGAGTACGGCTAATAAACTTGCACGGCTTGATAGCTTGGAGTCATCCATTTCATTCAGTAATATACATAGATACGAAATATGATTACTATTAATATCATTAGCAGTAGTAGTTAGTTATTATAAATTACAAATAGTTGACAAGTGTGAGGTTTAATAAATGATATCAAATTCAAGGTTATTTTATGTTTATATAGGCTATGTTAAATTTTAAAAATTTGATTTTTAGTATTACCACTCGGTTGGACCACTTTAACACAGTAATTAAGCAAATCAAGAATTTCGCCTTCCCTGAATATATCAGGTATGCCCCTAAGTTAAACAATGTAAATTACTTTTGATGACTTGTAGGCTTGAAAAGAAGTTATTGCCAGACAGACACTTCTGAAGATACTCTTTCATAAATAGGAAAAAAATGTTTCCAACGCTTACAAGTGCTAAACACTTCCACTGCACTAGGTTGCTTCATTTTACGTCCACCTCAATAGAGTTTCTTATTAGTACATAGCATACGATCTAGTAAATCTACTATAGCAGCGCTAGATGTCAGGCAAGCTCTTGAACGATGTTACTATTCGGATCGGTTGTTGCTGATTCTCTAACACCGGCTCTCTTGGCCTAGTAACGTTACTTTTTATTATTTGTACCGAATGCATGTGGTCGCTGCAGTCTACCTACCGAAACCAGCATTTCTATTGTATAACACAGACATATTGAAAGCTTATTTTGACTTTGCTTTTTGGCATGTTATTCTGTTATCATTGGCACTGTCGGCACTAGTTCACTACCGCGAGTGATCGTTCTTATTAGTATTACTATTGCTACAGAACCATATTGATGCGAATGCTCTAGTCCACAAACGTCTACCCATTCTAGATGTACTCTGTCAGTGCTCACTTTTCCATATGCACAAGGTCTATCATGATCGCTTGTAATTATTTTAAGGTTTAGTAGAATTCGACAAGAAAATAAGTGTTTCCAATAGAAGGAGGGGCGGAAACGCCTTTTTTTTGGAGTGAGGATACATTTTTAAATGTAGTTTTTCTGACGTTAGTTCTCTACATAGTTGTGCAAAATCTACATTTGCGAGAGAACGGCGTTACGCATGAAGACACCGATAATACCGGCGTGTATCTGCACATGCAGAATGGCTTCCAACGCAAGCTAGCGAAAGGCAAATAGTCGGATTGAGGAAAGTCATAGAATGTCAATATGTTATTATTTTTTACATTGAAGCCTTCACGCTCAGAACCGTAACATTTGCCATTAGGCCAAAAAAAGTATTTTTAGATAAGACCAAATGCCTATATTTTTGTACCAAAGTGATGATGTTGCATAACGTCGTTGCCGAGTAACTAGGCTTTTTCGACAGCCATATCGGAAGCAAAGGCATGCCTACTTGCTAGCACTTTGACCTGCTTTAGCAAACAAACAAGGTGTATCAGAACGTTACATATTTTGTGGTTTGGTAGAACTAGGCAAGAAAATATTTTTTTCCCAATGGAAGGAGGAGGCGGAAACGTCTTGGCAAAAGTGAAACATAACAACATATTGACTCGTTATGATCTTTTTAATCCAGCTGTTCGCCTTCCGCTTGCTTGCGTTGCGTGTCTTTCAGATTATGCGAATTTGACTTTACACTATATATATATATATATACAGTCACCGAAAAAAATATAGGGCCACCCATGTTTGTCACATTTCACGCATTTATTATAACCGATTGTGTTATTTATTAATTTTAATATTAACAACTATACTTAATATTTAAATATTAAGTATAGTTGTTAGGTGCCGTGAAATGAGCCCAAACGTTGTTATTCCACTCAATTCACTCGGTAAGACATGCATCTTGGTGGTGACTTTATAATTTTTTCGCAGCGTAGCTGTGCCAAATGTCGAAATCTCGTGTTTTAAGGTAACCCGATACTCCAAATGTCGATAAAAGTATCCGCTGTTACTCTGTGAGCATGTATCATTATGATCTTTACACAATCGGTTAGAATAAATGCGTGAAATGTGACAAACATGGGTGGCCCTATATTTTTTTCAGTGACTGTATATATATATATATATATGAATTGACAGAAACAGTCAATAAAAACACCCCATTTTCGATTTTTGTTTAAATTCTCAACGTAGTCTCTTTAGAGCTCTACACACTGTTGAAATGTTTATGCTAATGCAAAACCTACTCCGTGCGATGTTGTCACTTCGATTGTAGAGGTATGACCTAAAACAGTAGTATGGTGGTGAAACGATGCGTTTCTGCGCACCGATCGCGGTCGTTTTGTTGATTCTGTTCGTACACATGATTTGGGAGTCTGTAGTAAGTAGTCAATAAAAATTATGTTTTAAAGTCCTAAATTAGTGGCCAAAACCTTCCCAGCCGACGGAAGAATCTCTCTGTCTTCGGCGCATTTTCCGCCAGACGTTATCCACAGTTTCGTCTAGTCTTGCGTCTAGTGGTGGATAAGTCAAAGTGCCCAAATCATAGGAAAAAACCGATTAGGAAAATACACTTTCCGGCTGTAGAACATTAGCCTAGTTGTAAACCGAAACCGCTTATATTAATGACGTTGAAAAAAATAAAAAAAAATTGAATTTATCACATCGCGGCAACTCGTTACATAGATACGCTATAGCCATATTTGAGAACTTTAAACGGTAGTTGCACTATCTACCAGCCACATCGACTAAAAACTGTGTAGCCTGTTCCAAAATGGCATTCTGCGCCAAAATGGCATTCCTGCGCCATTGCTTTGCACTTATTAGGCGCAGATAGTATCTAGCTAGCTCAGTTACGCCAACTCAAGTTAAATCAATGAATGTCTACTCTATAGCTAAAACTACCTCACAAAAGCATCACGCGCTTCGACCTACATCCGTATACTCGTATATTCTATCCAGTCTTACGATGTTGTTGCAGCGGCATCAAAGCTACTTCTAACTGTTTCGGCGCTCAGCTATTTTGGTGGGTAGCGCGGCTTTTGCGAGTTGCTGGTTTTGGACGCAAACGTACGTTTTTCTGCGTACTCCTGGTTTCTTCGCAATACCTCAGTGTAAAGCCGAACAATTTGTCAGAAAGGCAATCGCGTGGAACTTAAGGCATCTATTAGCTATGAAGAAATCGACGGCTTTAGCTGAGCACTTCACGATGTTCTGTCACAACGTACGCGGTCTCCTACTTCTTTCAAGGAAGAGAAAAGTTCAGATGCGTCAGTGGTTGAGTGGTTCATCGCGACTTGCTCTAGTATCTGTTAAAGGCACCGTGTTATGGTTATTGTCGCTAAAACTGGTATTGTCATGCCAATTCCCAATTCAAAAATTTAGTGAAAAAACGTAATAGACCACGCTAAAGAGAAATACTGATTGTTTTTTTTATTATGCGTGTGCGGTGACAAAAAAAACTGGTAAAAAAATAGATTAGATAATGAACGTTTGTTATGTTTGAAACCCTTATATATGTAATCATTTACATATTTTTATCAACCTAATTTATTTTAAATTTCATTTATTATGCCTTATGAGATTTTTCGGACGATTTGGAATAAATTAGTAACTTTTTCAAGAATACGATAAGTTTTATGTTTCATATCTTAATAGTCAAATAATATTTGTTAGTGCTACGGCAATTCTGGCAGGCCTTCCCCCGGCGATGGAAGCGACCCCACTACCGCCACTGCGTTACCTCGTTGAACTTCCATGGAGATACGCTGCACCAGGTACTCCCCGGCTCGCGCATCCTTTGTCACAGCAGTTACCCTCTTTCCAAGCTCCTTGAGCAACTTGACGGTCGCCTCACCCATTGGCCCTAGCGTTTCCACGGCGATCGGCTGAATTATGTATTGCGGCGAGAGCTCCCTGTACTTCGATAATTTGCGACTTTCAGCAAGACGTGCGCTCGCGCCAGCTTCCCGACTTGTGCGCGCAATGTAACTGTTGGCGAGTGTACATCGCGTTCCACACTAGCAGACGACCCCGTTCCCATAGAGCTAGGGTTTTTCCATCCGGGCGTAGAAGGCTGTTGGCGCACATACCGAGGGGCTCTTTCATTGAAGGAATCTGGGCGCTCTGCAGAGCCCGGTGTACGACATCGTTGATGAGAGCCCGGTGACCGACTTAGTAATTTGGTTGCAATTTTAGCAATTTGCACTGCTGCAGTGCACATTTGGCTTATAAAAAACGCGACTAACATTATTCCTAAACCGAATTCTACGGCTGAAAAAGGTTTAAGTTGTACAATGATGAACTCCTTCCACTCAACAGCGCGTCGTACAGATACAACAACAAGATCGACGGGTTAGTGCAAATTGAGGTGCGTTACAACCGCAGAAGACCTTGGACATGTTGATATCTGTAAAAGCTAGTACCCCATTGACAGCCTTATGAGTAAAGAAAATATTATTAACGGTATATTTAATGCATAGGACGTTTGAAAGCTTTACCTTTAAGTAGACGGGCAGCACAGGATCGGTAAGTGTCCGAATCCAGTTCTGTTCAATATGTTCACGCAATGAGTAGACCCTCAAGCCCTCCTTACGCGTAGTTTGTAGCCTAGATCCATGAACAATATTTCCGCATACGACGTACTACCGCATGTACACGTACTAGTCTTGTTCTTATTCTATTATTTGAGGTACACCTTATCACAAAAGGTTTTGCTCGTCCAGTATGTATGGACTGAAACCTGACCTCGGGCTGTGTTACGACTGCCAGAACGGCAAACTTTCCTACTGTACAACGCAGGTGCTAACCGGACATGGTCATTTCTAGAGCTATTTAATAGGAATTAAAATACTCAACAATGACATCTATGTGACGTGCGGTTCCGGCAAGACGGGCGACTTAGATCACTCCGTTCTGTGCTGCGGGGCACTCAGGGCTGCGCGAAACGCCGGTTCTACCGCCGTGAAGAGCCTCGCAATGCTCAGGTCCGCTGTTGTTTATACAACGGAGAGCATGAGGCTACATGGGGAGCATGCCTGCAAAGGCTGCTACGCATGGAGCAACTCACGAGAGCCTCACAAAGCATGGTGCGGAAGCCGTAGCACGGTACCCCGTCAGTCACGATCTGCATAACCATATCCAACGCAAGCATTCTACAATTCGAATTGGTCGATTTTGGCGAATTTTAATTGGCGAATCTGGTCTTCGGTTGTAAAGAGTGAATAATAGGGTAAAATAACTTGATGGTCAAAGTCGTATCCTCACGGACACGACGCACATAGGGGACACTGATCGTATCGCACTAAAGGACACTGACCCTTTCGCACTAAAGTCGGCAGCGCTGTCACAACAACTAGACCTTTCAATACAACCATTAACAAATCGTATAATAAAAGAAGTGCTCGACAGGCTATCTCCAGTAATACAATATACTATTACGAGTTTTATTTCAAATAGCTCAAAGGTTTTAAAAGGTGTACTGCCTGTAAAACCGGAAAATGGCACAGCTAGAGAAGAGCTCAGTGAACACCACCTCTCTGGCTACGCCAATCCAGCTAGCTATATGTAGTAATGCCAAAGGAGCTGCGGCACCCCCAGTAAATAAAAATTACTGCAATGACAACAGCATTACGCCCCGTGGATCAAAGACTCAGTGGCGCCCAGGAAATACTAGGCTCAAAAACCAGAGCATTTCCATGCGTGCGCCGAATACAACAATTTGGATTCCGCAGGAGAACGTAAGAAAATAAATTGCATTCGAGAAACGTTTAAACAAGTTATCAATGTAGTGCTGTGAAACTGCGAAGGACATGGCGTATTAGTAAGTACTACTAATTAGTAGGTATTAGTATTAGTACGCATTAGTAGGAACTGGTAGGCGCAGAGCCACTCCGAGAAGTGGATAGAAATTTGGGCTATAAAACCTTTTACTTTGGGAAGCTTCTACGGATATCACGCACTAGCACGTACAGGTGAGGGACGGGGCAGGCCAAGTGGGGTTTCAGTATTTACAAGAGCAGATATTGAATAAGTGAAAACAATAATAATAGCGGAAAAGCTAGTAGCAATAACGCCAATAGGGATTGAAATTGCGGCTTGTGTAAAACTGGCAGGTATAGAGTTCGCTGAGATCATAGTAGAACGTATTGGGGTCGAAACGATGCCGAAAAGGCACCGATGATTCCAACAGGTAATTTCAATGCGAGGATGCGAGGATTGGACAAGGCATACTCAGAACAAACTGAAGCATTGTTGGGCATTCTACCGAAAATAGGATGTCGGTTAGTCAGCGAGCCAGGCCTAAATACATTCAAAGGCAGCACTGGGGCGTCAGTCATCGAGGTTTTTCCACCGACGGAAACGTGTATTATATAACAGAAACAAATACAGAATTGCGGGAAGTAGCAGGACTAAGGAGGCAAATATTCATGGGTACGGCATTCAAGGTTAGCTTGAGGAGAAGCGTAAATGGAATTAAAGAGGGAGTCTGGTAAAAACAGTCCTAAGATAAACGAACGAGCCGAAAACGGAACAGGTGCACCGACAACGTCCGCAAGGAGCGTCGGAGCTGGGCGGTCGAAGCTAGCAGAGAATAACCTCAATTGTTTATTGAAGTAAAGCGCAAGCGGTTTCCTTAAACAAATGTTGTATATTACACCTTAAACAAGTAGAAGTTATAGTCTTCAGATAAGCTCTTGAACGATTTTTGATGTTCGGATCGTTTCTTGCTGATCCTTCTTCGCCGGCTCTCTTGGCCTAGTTTATTCCATTCATTTTAGCGAATGCATGTGGTTGCTGCAATCGAACTACCTATGGCAGCATATCTATTGTATAACATAGACATATTGAACGCTCTAGCCTATTATTAGCTTAGTTGTGAACCTAAACCGCTTACGTCAATGACTTTGAAATATATTCAACCGTGTAGAATTTCTAACATCGCGACAGCTTGTTGCATAGATACGCTCTAGCCATATTAGTGGCCTTTAAACTGTAGTCGTCATGTCCTAAAGGGTAGGACAGATTGGCTAGGTTGTGGTTGAAATATGAAGTGTTTGTTTTTTAGATTACCATCGACTAAAAACTATGTAGTCTGGTTTAAAAAAAAAGGGCATGAAGACTTCCCGAGTTATTGCCTTGGACTTCCGAGGCGCAGATAATATGCTAGCTCAGTTACGCCAACCCGAGGTAGATTAATAAATGCCTATTCTATAGCGAAGCGCTTTGACCTACATCCGTATACTCGTAAATCCTATCCAATATTTCGATGTCATTGCAGCGGCATCAAAGCTACTTTCAACTTTACAACTGTTTCGGCGCTCAGCTATTTCGGTGGGTAGCGCGGCTGTTGCCAGCTGCTGTTTGTGGACGCAAACGTAGGTTTTTCTGCGTACTCCTCGTTTCTTTGCAATACCTCAGTGGACAGCCGAACAATTTGTCGGAAATGCAATCGTGTGGAACTTAAGGCATCTATCTATTAGCTATGAAGAAATCGGCCGCTTTAGCTGAGCACTTCACGATGCCCTGTCATTTGTACGCGGTCTCTCACGTTTTGCTCATTTGTTCTCCGTAAAACTCTAAATGTGACATCTGACCTTGTCAAGCGGCCGTACAGAGGTAATTTGCTAAAACGCTAGCACGTAGGTAGACGGGATGCGCACCGGTTACCCCTGTTTTAGCGATCAAATAGCAGGTACTGTATTATCATAACAAACCATGAGTAATTTCGTATATGCCGAACTTTTATTGACAATTTATTCGTATTATCATTACGTTGTATCTGTATCATCAGTGGTTCTTAATTCTGGATCAGCATGTCATGGAGAGTTAGAGAATAGATTATTAACTAGGCAAGAACGTCTTGTATAATAAGCCATTTTGGCCATACGATAAGTGAGCTCTCTTAGGAAACTCGCAGTCAATTGTATATATATCGATTGTATATAAATATTAGTTAATAATTATATATATATATATATATATATATATATATATATATATATATGTGAATGAAAACATTTAGTAGACGTGTTAAGCATTTGCTTCCGTTAATTTGATCTTTAATCTTATCTAAGTGTCACACCCTACAAACTACAACAGTGAGAGAACAAACTACGAATTGTCAAGAAAGGTGGGGTAAACACTTCAAAGTACACCAACCAGTGCTGCCTAAGTAACCTGAGTGACAACTTGATTACAAAAGACGCTTGTTTACGTTTTGTATTGCGTTGCACTGCCAGCTGACTTCGTGGACGAGACGGAAGGAAGCCGACTTGTACGTAGTTTCCCAAAGGGAGTCGCAGAGAACACCCGCGATACTGCAGTTGCGTCGGCGACGGATGTTTCAAGTTAACCGTGTCAGTCCTCACCAAAAAACCCCTGCGTTGAGCCCAAGTGGTGGGAACGCCACGGCAGAATAACGCATCATAGGCTCCAAGCGCATAAAGTTGTCTTCATCCTTTGCGAGGCGTTGTGGACAGAAGTTGTTGAGACGTCGGGTGAACGAAGTACATTTAAGGCCATAGGGAGAGAACCATCCTTATGCAAAGCCTCAGCAGAGTTTCCTAAAGTTTTCTTATTATTAACGTACGAATATATTTACGGCGTGACGCCTGATTGCAGAGCATCGGCTGACAGGAAGTCCATTATCGTGTAGAACACCAGTGGTCACACACATCCCATTGCTCGTCATATAAAGCCAGAATACACGGAGTCCCAATATCAATCACTAAAGATGAGGTACTATATAAACTGTGACCCTTAGAGTCAGTCACGTAGAACCCTTCATCACAGGTACAAAGTGGAATGATAGTTATGCTTACTTAAAGATAGTTACAAAGCGCATTTTGAAGAACACTTAAATTGTTAGGAGGCAAATCAGACTGCTTCGACTTGTACCGAGGCTCTTACTCGGGTACGCTCAGCAGTTTTATCTGAAAAATACATTTAGGCATGGTGTGGGCTTTTTTACTTTGATCCGGTGGTCCTTCGTCTGCCCGCGATCGCAACGGTGCTTTCTTTGCCCTTCTTAGTCATCATCCCGAACAGTATTTGCGATTATCTTTTGATCCACAACAATCCTACCAATCCCGCCAAACATTATCGTATCTTGACGGTGGTCTATAAGAAGGACGATCTAAAGCTATTAGTTACGCCAGTTTGCCTTAAAAGGCTCCCAACAGAGATCGAGCGCTGAATATCAAAGTGGGGTGTGAACAATGGGAATGCCGCCGTTCGTTTAGTTCTTTTGGGAGCCCATCGGAGAGTTTTCTTACTCAGATTATCCTTTTTGTTTTTGAAGACTCACCCATCTTCTTTAAGGGCTAACCTATCTAATCGACCATTTGCAAACCCTCAACAAGTTGACACTGTCCACCCTCGCGTCTCCACTGAACTCATCTCTGCTACACAGCGCACGGCAACGTGCGTTACTACCAGTATCCGTAGGGGCTTCTAAAGTCCCGGATTTACTGACCCCGCCATTATATTTTCAACGCGGAGCGCAGAGGATAGGGCACTTCGCTTCTTGAATACAGCGGGAGCGGTCAGTTTAGAAACCGCTCGGCTCACCATTAGAAGAACCTTAAGACCCGGTGCGGAGTAGGCCCGACAACGTACTATCCCTAAATGACAGGAGTGCTGCTTTGCACAACGATGTGCAATGACAATGAACGCCGTGTCCGCTAAGGATGCAAACGCCTGGTTATACGCGCTTCCCAGTTCCCCGTAGATAACCTTTTTAATGACGAGACGACTTGCATAGCAGTAGGCTTACGACTAGGAGCAGACCTAGTTAGTCTTCATCGATGCCATTGTGGTCATAATGTCGACATACTGAGACATTACAGTCGATCGTGTATCGTCGTCACTATTATTGAGACTTTCGGTAGCACGTCCTTAGGTTATGCGGTCTTCCGTGCATTCTAGAAATGACTGGTGTCTGCGCGGAGGACGGCAGGCGTTCAGACGATATGACACCCGCATCCCTTGAACTAGGCATTATGCTTATTTTGGAAGCAACCGTCACCGACTCCCTAGCTTCTCTTCTAAGGCTGGTGGCTATGCAGCCATGCAGGGAGCAGTAAGCTAAGTCTGCACGAACTTGCGTTCGAAATCTTGAGGGCTCTTGGCGTTCGCACCAAGCAGTTAATACGCAAAGTTGAATGAACCTGTCATGTGGTGTTAGTAGATCATTGTCCTTGTTTAAATAACGTCTGGATCTTGACATACAACGTGGAAACGCTGCCTTCATTCAAGACACACTTCTGAAAAGTTCTTCGCCCGGTCTAAACTACGGCCTAAACACATTGGCTTAGTTCATCCTGATAGTGACATTCTTTGTTTTCCCATTTCTTAGCCAATAAAAATTTGTGAAACACAAAGCAAAATCGTGTTTTAATTTTTCCGTACTTATTTTTTGTGAGCAGTAGTACCGATAGTGTAGGTGTAGATTGCGTATGTTGTTGCGTATAGAATTGTGTATAAGCACGTATGCCAGAAAGTGCATTCATACCCGTGTGGCGCCATAACGTAACTTGAGATATACCTTGCTAATGCGTTTAGATAGATCAGGAAAAATATAGATAAAGTAAATGACTACATACATTTTATGTATTTTGAACGACGCATGTGAATTAATTTACAGGTATAGCCGTGTGAAAGGTTTTGGAACTACATGACGCACTTGCGTCACTAACAGCCGGCGTAACTAGTGTTGGCTAGTTTCACAAACGCACAAAACTCGAATTTCCCCCCTTTCCCAGGCCCGGCATTTTTTTAAGAATACATATATTTATCCTGTATTACTTTTACTGTCTACGTTACTTGTATCGGTTGAAAATACGTTGGACTGGTGTTGCCGTTGCTCGTTGCAACTTGCCATTATTTGCAAATTTTTGCCTGCCTGGGTCTACAAGTAAGACAGATGATAGTATATAAGTATCAGACTATAATAGTGGATACTTAAGACACTTCTATGTTCACACAACTGTAGTTTCTATAAATAAAATAAATTTAGCAAGAGAAACTCCATTATACGTTAACAAGTCACCTTCATTTGTTTAAAATTTCATTAATTTGCATACGTGTAACTACCAATGATTCTACGACACGAGGTTTTTAATGGCAGGTACAATAAACCAGGAAGTAATAAATACATACCATGGTAACAGATCTATTGGGTGGCAGCAAAGAGCGGTAGACCCTTATGACGACTTGTATATCTCCGTGTATTGGAGTTAGTTTTTGACGATGGCTAAGAAAAAGTAATTTAGTTGTATTCTTAGCTTGCACTGCAATGCACCTTTGACATTCATGGACTTACTTGGCACTAACATAGATGTGTATTCCCTATCCGAACCATACAACTGCAAAAGATTTAAGCTGTACATGTCGGACATGTCGGGATCTGTGTCGAGAACTAGTACAACTTGACAGTCTCATCATTAAAAAAAGTATTAAAAACGGCACTTTAAATGCTTAGGTCGTTTGTGTCTTTCACCGTTAAGTAGACGAAATACACAGGATCGTTAAGTGTCCGACTCCAGTTCTGTCTAACATGTTTGCGCAATGAGCTGACTTTCAAGCCCTTCTTACACGTACTATGCAGTCTAGAACGAAAGACAACCTGGTCGCTTAAGAATGTACACGTACTATTATTGTTCTTATTACTTTAGCTGAGGGAAACTTTATAACAAAAAAATGATCCTCGTCTAAAGTATATGCAATAGAAACACTGTACATTTTGTTGAACATTTGTTTGCATCGTCAACAGATGAATACTAACGGCAATGTTACCGTCGGAACAGCTGCTACCCAAGTTCGCGCTTGTTCTTGAGACCCTTGTTGCTTTTATGCACCGCTACGCGCTGACTGAATTGTACAGTTAGGCTAAACCATATGTTATGCTGTCGGCTGGCCTCAGGCAAGATATAGCTGCTGAAGCTCTTAAATAAATTAACGCTAGACACTATCGCGTCTATGGTTAACCCCATTCCCAAATCCAGACGCCAGTCACTCAAGATCGACTGCACATGCAGCGCTATAGAGACGGACAAACCCAAAAACTCAAAGCTGTCAGCCATCCTCACACATGCTCACGGGAGCAACGACTAAGTTCGTTTCTTGGGTCGTGAACTCTATTATTACAGGTTGCCAATCTGCATAAGCAGTCCCTGATGCTGGTGTGTGCCTTTAGATGGGTCGATTTCTATGCTTTCTAGAACCTCTCAGACTACGCCGTATTGCGTCTAGGCTGAATATGCAGTCAAGCCAAACAAACTACTAAATGTTCCAAATGATCGCCGCTGAGGTAGCCGCACGATTATGGCTCTTTGCAGTAGCAGCATGCTCATACCCAGAACGACGCCTGACCAGCTAGGCAAGATTCTTGTTTTTATTTCAGATGATAAGAGAGCTAGGGAGTTTATGCGTTTTTCTGACGTCCAGCGTGATACGGGCGCAGCAGAGATTCCTGCAGAGATGAATCGAGCCTCCAAAATAATGTGTCGTCGTGCCCACATTCACCGGAAGCAATTGGGATAGCATTCTTAAATGGACGGCACTTTCAAAATATTAGTTGCGTGACTGTGCCCTGTATGTGCGCGTTGAGTCAGCGAGACCGGACCTCTGCGGGAATCCACTCCACAGGTGTCCCGATAGGTGGAGGCATCGAAGATGGGGTTCCTCTAGCTGGGCCACTCACACTAAAAGATAATCAAGAACGTGTCTCTCATTGTGTCTTTTACGTCTTAGCGAAAATAAATGCTAAAAACGAAATAGATTAAACAAATAGGTACTGGTGTTGTTAATCTTAAATTAAGAACGGAGATAATTTTAAGATTAAGACTAAATGTTTCATCCTGAGAGTTATTTCAGTTTAATACGACAAATATCATAACTGTAATTTTGCTTTAATACGTGGAGACGTAACGTGGGTAACACAGCCGTAAAAAAACGGTTTATTAACATTGCAATAAACTTTAAAAAAATATGCGTCACAGCATCACAGGCGGTTGGCTTCTCTTTTTGACTCTCCATTTTCATTCATCCTGAGGAGGAGGCGATATATGGTACAGAATACATCAATTGTTCACGGCTGCTGCATGAACGTGTTTTGTTGTGCTCCCCAAAACTGTAATTGTGTTGGCGGCTCTGTAGCGTTCGAAAGTGAAATCGCAATATGACGGACAGAGTGCATCTTTTAGAACTTCCTGGGTATACTGAACAGTTTCTCACTGCCTTGGAAAACACATATTTCCAACTGCCATCAGCGGACGTTCTATGCCTCAGAACGACTGAGCGGTTGCAGCATTTAAGCAAAACAGTGCAAATCGTGATGTGATTGTTAGTTATGGTGAATGTTCAAGTGTTTGAATAACTTCACTCCGTCATTCAGTTTAACCATCACCGACAGTACCTTCTAAATACAGTCCAGGCAAGGGCCAGCCAGTCGCTGAACTGCTCGTCTAGACGACAGTGTGCAGCGGTTAAGCGTCAAAGTTACCACGCGGAAGGTCCCGTGTTCATATCCCGGATTCAACTCGATCTTTTTGTGGCCGCTAACACCGTAACGGCCACAAGATGGCGGTAGAACGCACGCCGCCGCTAAAACCGCGCGGGACAGGACTTACTTTATCCTGCGATCGGTTTTTTTTTCTCTAGGCCGTGATCTGCTACTTCTAGCATTCATCGTCTACGTAGTGTATCCGTAGTTATTGTTTGCTGACGACTCTATTGAATTCGAATGCGGAATACGACAAAAAACACTCCCTTAGCTGATCAACTGTTTGCTGATTAACGTGCCAGTCGACTCCTTGGGGTGTATCTAGTATTTGAAAGATATGAGTAGTAGGACGAGCCGGTGGTAGTTGCTCAGGACATCGACAGCGTACGTACTTACTATTTGCCGAGAAGAGTAGCTTATCGATGAAACCCCCAGAAAAATGAACGAATTAACTAACTAACTAGTTACCACAAGGCAGTCCCGGTCATATACGGAAGAAAATTGATCTGCTTTCGAGCCGTCTAAATGTTGGCAATTTTGTTTTTAGACTTTCTGGGCCATTTGTATATTGAAAAAATACTTTCTGGGCTGACTCTAAGCCAAGATTTAACGTCTATGGGACTGCTTTTCGCATTGCTTCATAGACGGACCTCCATAAATACAAATGTGCAACGGTGGCGCTCGAACCTATGTGTCTCCTCCGGTCGTGAGGTGCAGACAAATGCACTACGCCACCGGTCTCGATGCCATTTTATATAAAAAGTAAAATAAGTAAAGTCTCGTGATAGGTCGTGATTGTGCTCACCGTCCAGAGTTTCAGTGAGCATCTTATTCGATGATTGTTCCGTCAGAATTGGAAAAAAGTTATGCTTGGGTGAACCCCGCAATTAGTGGCCGGTCATTAGTTTGCAAATACAGCTGCTCTTGTGGAGAGCAAAAATGTGGCGTCTGGTCACCATCGTTTTTTGTGATTCCGATAAAGCCCTTTGGCCGGACGAGAGTCCAGATTTAGATCTGTTGAAGAACTATGTGTAAGACGTGAACGTTAAACACCGTCCAACAGATGTCGACACATCAACATCGATTCGCTCACTGCCTCTGTTAAGCGGGCATCTGCACACATTGATACGCATATGTTAAAACGGGCTTGGTGCCGACTCACGCCCTAAATCCAAGCGGCGATGCGAGTGGACGGATCTGACATTAAATAATCACGCTTGTAGGAATGTCCCTATCGTGACATGCGAAAAAAAAACGGCATTTAAAAACATATTTTCGTGCAGGCTTATGAGGAAGCAACATGACTCTGTTCTAGTCCAACTGGAGGTTTCTGTATATATATATATATAAATATACTTGCCATTGCGTTGTTCCATTATCTAGCTTTTTACCAACGGCGACCTTAATTTTTTCACAGGCTAGATAGATACGCGCTATCTTATATCCGCTCATCTACGCCGTATTACTAAATGTCATGACTATTGCGCGTTGACTACTGAATATGTATGGCAATTTGCGTTGCAAATTGAAACGGCAAATCCTCACCGCTCAGCAGCCGTCCAGACGCCGTCAACGGCTCCTGCCATATAACTTCCATGTGTAAACAAGGTATAAAAAGGCAATGTCACTGATGCGAATGCCATGCAAAACACACGCAAGCATTTTGTATGATCTACATATTGTACGACTAGACGTGCAAGTTAAACTTCATTCCACCTTGCGCCATTAGCTATGAAGTTCTTAGGTGTTGCGACATTCATAGTTGTCCTGTTAGCGGTCGCCGGTGCAATGCGTAAGTATCGTTCACATTAATCTAAGCGATCATTACCACTCGAAGCAAACATTCGTATAGACCTGACAATGATATAATCTAGGTGCGTTTTGTTATACCAATGTGGCTGGCCAAACACTACTTTACGAACGGTTGCAACATAACGGGTTGTTTGGTAGAAAATCTGGCTTGATTCGATCATACTAACGTGTTAAAAAAACGCCGGAATACACTCAGCGTTGAGTAGTGATAGAACAGAGTTATATTGAAAACAGTTTGCAAACATCGACATTATGTGCCTGTTTTCAGTAAATAAAAAAACATTGCAAATTGTAATATGCCAAGCAAAGCAATATTTTCTTTCAAACACGCCGGTACATTCAACAAGCAACTTGTTGCCTTGCTGCAGCCATTTTGTGAAGCAATGCGCGCTGAACCACATTTGTATTACAGTGGGTTGTAAATTGACATTGCCTTCCATGCCGTTGGAAATGTTTTTATTTTAATGAACAACATATCTAGTTAATCGTTGGTACAGCTTTTCGCCCACGGTGTCTCTTGGTGGCGTGCTTAAAGTGTCGGAGACTCCCGGCACTCTGGGCAAGGAGGCAAGCATATTTAATGCTATCGCAATTGCAATTAAGAATGATCGTATTTTAATGAAGAGTGATAAGTATTTCTAAGGACTTAAACCATACAAAAATGTTGGTTATAATTTTGCCCAAATGATGCATGGATTTGCTGGACAGTGGATTTTTGTTTCGACTTCAAGTGTAAACGGGTCACAGATGCTAATTATGCAATGTGCCAAACAAGCTGGAGATATCATGCAAGACCATATACGTTATATACATTAAAGGTGATTGTAGATTATGGCAGGCTGTTAAAGATGGTTTAGAAATGCTTATAAACCACTTAGACAGCAAATGGAGTCTTTGTTGAGTTACTTCTACCAAACTCACGATATCAACATAAATCCTAAATGTGTGTTCGTTCCTAACATACGTGGAATATGCACAAAAGTGAACTAAATTGGGTCTACACGCTGAGTGCCGCGCCACTAATCCTAAGCTTGCTGTACCTGGCAAAGAGGAACTAAAAGGATTCGGAGCTCAACAATTGAGCCATGTTTGTGACTGAAGATCGCACGGTCTGTCATGCCAACCCAGTACAGATCAAAGAACAAGGACGCATAGAGCCCTCCATGACACTTTAACCTAAGTCGCACGTGCTTACTGATGGACGGAGCTACCATGCACTAGGAAGCCCGCTAGGCAGCTCAAACATTGACGCTAGATCCTTCCCTTTTCAAACGCACTTTTTCTAAAAAAATCAACATATTTTAGAAATGCCATTATTTCTTGAGATGGCACTGCGATCGGTGTCTGCTGTTAAAAGCATCCAAGCTATCCAACCACGCTTTTTAAGCTCCAGAAGTTTCGCATTGAACTTTCACATACACACAACTTCGTCTATTTGACATTTGAAGCATTAGGAGAGCCAGGCTCTTATATACTAGAGCGGTATGTATATCCAGCACGTCAGTACTACGACAACACTAGAAGGAATGCAATAATGGCCCCAAGAAAGGCTTTCTGCCTAGCACTAGGGCTTACGGAGGCGCTTATGCGTACGAATGTGCGTGCATCCGGGACAACTGTCAATCCCTTTTAAACGTAAATAGATTATGCATACGGGATATATATAGATAGAAATCTTTATAGGATTATATGATCTATACATAGGTCATATATTCATGTTTACATATAAACTATATATATACTATTCTCTGCTAATGAGCCGTTATCAAAATGATTTGCAGCGGATGGCCGCCAAGAGGGACCTTCGAGAATTGGAGAATCCGACGAAATACCAGAAGATATCGATGCCAGCTCTTCTGGAATGCCAGAAGAAATAGACACGCCCTCTTTTGACAAGCCAAGAAATTAGTTAAAATATGTAACATTTCTCGGCTATCCGGGCTATTTCTAGGAGGAGATGCACTTGAAGAGACATATTAATAGGAACCGCCTATGTTGCCCATTTCCAAATTGGAACGTGAAGTTGTCGTCCACCGAGAATGTGAAAGCGTGCGTGTCGTCACCAGAAACAGAGCGTGTGTTTTACATCGTAACCGCGTTCAAACCCGCCTGTGTTCAATGACAATTCTTTAATAAATATCAAAATGGCAACAATTAAAAGTGTGCTTAGGCGTCTGATTTGTACAGCAACAAACTCACCACTTGTAGCAAGTCAATAACTCAGACTAGGTCAGAGTTCCTGCGTTCCTCTTCGACCATCTTGCGTTATGAAACCGAAAGAATAGTACTTTGGCTGCTGCTGCTGCTTCATGGATCATATTTTACAACAAACTCTTCTTGGGCCTCCTTAGTTTGGGCCTAAAAGCTTAACTCGCTCAATTCGTAGTTGATACACTTAACTTGACAGTTTCGTTGCCAGAAAAATCGATTTATTTAAATTGTTTTAGGTTTTTATAGTCCGCGTTCTAGCATGCCTATGGCGTCACGCGAGTGTTATTTAGGAATGATAACGATGACAGTATGTGCTGCTTTTCATAAGTCTCAAGATGTTGGAAACTCTAGAAACCACCTGATGACCACTGCCGTAACTTACTCACTGTAGCTTCCGCCCTAAAGGCTCTTACGTCTCTTCCCCCGTAAACTTTGGTTCCTAGGTAATATATAAGCTGCCGCTCTAAGCGCCCCTAATATGAGAGGGTAACATGTGTAGTTTAGTTACACATGTCAAGCGAATAATAAATCAATCAATCAATTATTCGAAAAGCATGATAAAGTATGAGCGTTACAGCTCAAACAGCTACCATCAAACTGCTCTAGATGATTCCATAAATGAGTTGTTTAAATGCCGGAGGAAGGTTCAAACTCCAGACCACATTGAAAAAAGTGCCATCTATCCGAAACACAGTGTGGGTTTTGCATACCGAGATCAGCCCAGTTAGCTCGTTAATATCGTTTATTAACACCCAGGTTGTATGAGTATTAACATGTACATCAGACACAACTAGTGCTTCGCTTACATCACTGAATCTTCTCTTATCGTGCCAGTCCAGCTAATGACTGAACTGCTGGAACATGCTACGGCGTAGTATCTGCCACCCTGGCCAGAGTAACTCGTGCATCTACAACACTCCTGAGAATCGTGGAATTCTTCCGTGCTGCATAAAACGCAATGAAACCCATGGGCTGCAAACTTCGTAGTTAGATGTCTACTCTTATATTCGGCTGGTCGCCATGCTTGTCATCGCTACCGTGTATGTTTCCATGTCATTTTTTTTCTCCGTCAACTTCATAGTTTCTGCCTCAAACGCTTTCGTCTTAGGTAAACCTCATCGAAGTTGTAGTTCCTGTGTCACTAGAGCCCCCCTCTAAGATATGAACTATTCTATTCCTACAAGAATTGACTAACCTCAAAACTCATTTCATGAAAAAAGTCCTATTCTATTTAATTACTGTCGATCTGCCTTCCTAATATATCCCATGTATGTGACTTAACGAATGTTGCTATTAATTCTGCTTTAATTTTAAAAAGGGCGAACGCGATATATATTGACAACATTTGCGGGTTCTTAATTGCTGCTGACTCTTGGATCGCTTTTCCCATTCTGCTTTCTACATGCTTTCGGAAACTGCTACCATTCGGAAACTGCTACCATACTGCCAGTTAATGCTATGCGCCAGCTCGTCTACATAGTCAATTATTTTTTTCAGTCCATGTTTAACCTTAAATAGACTTTTATCATATGCAATGCCATTTGTGTACATGAAGCTACTTGTTTGCTCACAAGTCTACTTCTGCCTCACCCGGCTCGGTAGTTTTCCCAATTGTACCGAAAAAAGCAACGGGCTAAGACCGTCGCCTTGGGTCAAGCCTGTAGTCTGCGTTACTCTTCCCACAATCCCTACAGCGTCGTCGTTGTATACTACGCTCTCTCTACGAATGGTCCCCAAAATGTTTAACAGCTGATGCGGAACTCTTTCAAGGGCTTACTTCTCTATAATTATGCTTATTGGCGCTAGGTCAAAGGCGGCCTTAAAATCGTTAAGCACCGCGTAAAGCGGTCTTCTCGGCTCGGATAGAGTTTCCCAAATCTCTGCTAGCAATTGGCGCAGTGTCGATTGGGCCGAATTAATCTTCTAAACCAATGTTGTTCTTCTGGTACAGCGTTTCTGTTTCAAGGGAGCACTCGAGTCAATCGAATATTATCCCCGAGAATATCTTCCGAAAAGTGGTATTCCCCTTCAAGGTTCCGACTTTGTTTTTATGCCTTTCCCTTAAGGTATAATAACTAGGGTATCCCATTTCCACGCTTTAGACATTTCTCCGAATTTTAACCATTCATCAAATAAAGCTTTCTAGTATGGCGCTAGTGCTAACGCTTGCTCTAAATGTTCGTTTTTTATCATATTGTTCTCGGCCGCCTTGATTGAGTGACTGCACGAACTACCCGTTCCCCCGCTAATATCTTTGTCCTAAAGCAATTTATTTAAGTAATATTAATTTCTTCGGTACGGGGTAGTGTCGGCCCTCTGTAGCATATTAGCAAAGTGCTTAATCAGTCGTCCAAACTCCTAAATTATTTCCTCTAAATTTATTTAAAAGTCCACAGGTCTTCATGTCAAAAGAACTCTGACTTAGCTGTAGTCAGTACGCCCTTGTTAGAGGTATACAGATTACAGCGTAACGATCGTCTCGTAAAGACACCAGCATGTATTAAAATGAAAGACATCACGTATGCAAAATAAGAGCTTCTATTAGGTTTCCAAACTTAATCTATTAAGATTTTCATCTCTGGAAATTATTATTATTATTATTTTAAATTATATTATTGTATATAAAATCCAATCCAGCTCCAGCGCCTTCAAAACTATGTAATTTGGTTTAATTTTACTTCGTAACTGTAGGTACTCACATAGACAGTATTTTTTTTTACTAAATAATGGGGTCAAGCGCGGCAAATATATACAATTCTTTAACGCAAACCCAGCTCCAATTCAGTGCGCGTTTTCTCAGTGTCTGCATTTGATACGACTTGGAATATGGTAATGCAACATATATTTTATTGCGACACCTGTGTTTTTGTTTGTTTTACTTACTCAATCTATTCTTGGGTTTTTGGTGGGCTTGGTTCGAACTCTCTCAGTTCGTGCGCAGGTCTCATCGATGGCAATATTGTACGTGCGTTCAACGGTAGGCTAAGAATGCTAGGAATAGTAGGCTAACTGGAATTATTTTGTTTCTCTTCGATACTGTCCCGCCTCTATTACCTTATTATTAATATAATACTCCATTACGAGCTGATCATCTTCTAGACATGCTTTGATGATGTCGCCCGCCGGCCATGTCGATATAAGCAGCGTCTACTTTTAAGTCAACCCGCTAAGGCAAACACGGTGCCCTTGCCGTCTACAAGCGAGGAACATCTTTCACTGAGCCTACGCTTGTGCGTATAACAAAAAGAGAAACTTGCATTTCTCTTTTTCTTATGTGCGACCAATGCGCCAGATGAGAAGGCGTAAAAACGGCTTTTCGCTCATCGCTTAGATGCGAGTAGTCGATAGACCGGCTTTTTTTGCGCCGACTTTTCAGGCCAAGAATCATTTCGAATTTTTAGCCCTTTTGAAAAACATCATTTTTTCTTTTGCTATTCGTTTCTATATACATTCACATATGGTTTCGCCTCCTTCCAATATATATATATATATATATATATATATATATATATATATAGTTGCAATATATTCGCGTACGTTGATTGAATACGATCCGTTTACCCGTTGTTCTTTGGTTCGATTTTTTCGTCGGTTTTTGGCGCGCGACGGCCTTTCGTGCTGCCTCGCAACTCAGCGGGAAAGCTCCTACTGAGCCGAATGGCCGAATCCAGTATCAGGAGTGATACTGGAATACCGTGGACGGAAGACATACTTTCGCGGCCTACGTTTCGATTGATGAAACCAGTGCTATGCAGTCGAAGCACGACCAGTGCTGCGGCACGCAGATATGTCTGTCGGTGCAACCCTTCATATCGAACACACAGACGCAGTCGTCATATATGGATAAGACAGTCCAAAACAAATATTGTCGTAAAGCCGAAAAATCGCGGTTCTCTCTCACGTACTATGGATAGCATTGCCACGGCAATGGACGGCCGCCACGCCTGTGACCTCTAACCTAACGACCGGACTGAACCGATTTGTTTATTTAATAAGGATTGTTAATGACGCACGTGTCTTTGTTTGAGCGCAACTTGCCGTCTGGGTCTGCAAGGACCTCAACTTGACGAGCGGTCTTAAACGAGGCCCAAATTCTTCAGATTGTGTCTGCCTACTGCTCTTTTTGAATTCAAGTTCCTGTTGTGAGCTTTGATTGTTGATTATTTGCATGGCCGAACGACATAAACTCCGTTGTAAATACGCTTTGTATTGTTTAGGTACGGAGTATTTATCCTATCATACACTAAATAACTACAATAAATGGTCAATGATTTAAAATCTAGGTAGCAACACGTCGATGTCAAAATGCTCCCAATCTAACATTCTAGGTAACAGTGTGATCAGATTTTTTCTAAAAATAGAGACAACAGGAGACGTTCGAGAATAGGACTTCCCAAGGTCGGTCTAATTATATTAAGTGAGCCGCTGACAGAAAACTTCTCGATTTATTGGGAGTCAATTGTTACCTTCAATTTAACTCGCAAAAAGTGCACGTAGGCGCCAAAAATTGTATCGACCTTTGTGTAAGCGAAACAAAGCGTGCATTTTACGTTTTCAATAGAGTATCTTGTAAAATTATTCACTCAAATTGCGCGCTATTGCGAGACTTTTATTGATTAATAGTCGCTAACTAATCAAATAATGCTAATTTAAAGTGATGGAGATGCATGGCGGATCTCAGATTCGCAATGCAAGCTCCTACAAAACGTTGCTAAAGAGGTGGGAAAAGTTTTGCCGCTACTATTTTGAGCGCCAATATCGTGCATATCTCATGTTGTTCTGGCTCAGGGAAACTAAAGAAGAAAGCTAACTTGCGTTCTGAAAAATGGCGCTGAAGATGTGCATGCCACAAACTCGAGAGCACCTATTAATAGGGGAAACTTAGTTTGAGACTGTGATAAATAGATCAGTCTGAAATTCAGCACACGTTGAGGCATATTCACCACCTTACGGCTTAGATATTTATTTGTAATTCCAATGCGGATAGAAAAATTCTTCCAATGCAAAGGAAAACAGAATAGCAACTTGCGAAATAATAACTATTCCTGCACTTGACCCAAAGGCGCTTGGTTAGATATCATGTTTGGACGTTATTACCTTTTACTTTAGCATATATAAATACATACGTTTGGACAATATAATAACATGCATGCTTTAACATAATATTATATTTTTTAATATATGCACTTAGATTAGAATCGCATGCACGTGCTGAGCAAATGTTCTTTGTTGGTGCAATATCATAGCCAAAATACATTATCATTCAATGTCCACATCTTGGCGAAGCCCAATTTTCCTGCCGCTTTTCCCTCCCTCTTTTTTAAATTTTTTGGTTCTGCAGCTTAGATTAAACGCCTCAGTGTCATGTTTTACAATAACATGACATTGGATTTTGACGTAGTAAGGTGGGATTGCTATGCTGACAATTGTTAGACGCCCCTGCATGTGTTAGAGATTTCTTGGAGATGGGGCGCGTCGTGTAGCGATAGCCTTACCGTCTGGCGATTATGGCCCAAAATAATTGTGGTGTGTGTGGCTATAGAGAAATAAGAAGCTGCTCGCAGCCGTCCGTCTCCCCAGAGGCCACGAGACTCTAGACATTAGGTCGTTTTTGTCCTATGTCCTGATTGTGCGAGGCTTGTTGGTCGGCCGGCCAGCCGGAGGCTGAATTGCATGGACTTTTGAAAACGCGCGCGCGCGCTGATAAAACGGAGGTCTGTCGGAGACAGAGCTCAGGCGAACGAGCCACAGGCCAAGGGCTTGGGAATAGAAAATAAATCTTGGCGGCCGAGGCGAGGTCCAGCTTCGCGGGATGCTGTTGTTGTCAGCTTCTAGAGGCATTAACTGCCCGGCCATTGGAAGGCCTCGCGCAGGTTCCCCTGTGGGTCGTAGAGTTTCTCTCTCTCTAGCTCTCTATCTCTCTCGCAGTCTCGTATTCTTCAGCTGAGCCGCGTCGACACCTGCTAACGCGACCCAGTTTCGAATGAACACTAGCCAAGCCACAACAAAGACTCACCGGAAGCACGTGGCTATGAAGCAAAAGAAGATTAATAAGACTCTTTAATAGCTAATTAAAGACAAGAGCACGCGTATTGCAATGGCATTTACCCCCCCCCCCGTCCCCCCGGCCTTATTTCCGTTTCAATTGTGCAGCCGGCGCACAGTGACCAGACTAGAATCTATTACAATGGATACGCACTGTCGAATCAATGTATACGTGCACAATTGGACACAATCGTTATATATATATATATATATATATATATATCTATATAGGGTGCATCGCGAATGTTTGAAGGGCGATATATGGAATTGTAGAGCTTGTTAGAGTAAATATTTTTCCCAGTGATACATGGAATTTTCATTAAGAAAAACAAGACTCCGAAGAAGTCTTGTTTCGGAGTGAGACTGATATTACTACAATTCGTGACACTGGTGTGTTTGCCCGACATAGGAGCACAAAATGTGCAATTGCGAGAACTAGCCTAGTTCTCATAGACAGACTAAGCACACCGTCGTGTTTGTAAAAAAATGTTGGTTCTTCTGAAGAATATATAACGCCGACTGGAAGATGTGACATGGTCGTTTAGAACAGAATTCGCAAAAATTAAGTTATTTTATTAGCTTAAGGATAACAAATAACAAATAGCAGCCAACGGACCACTCACAT
The DNA here is from genome assembly GCA_003439945.1 of Dermanyssus gallinae. Taxonomy (NCBI): domain Eukaryota; kingdom Metazoa; phylum Arthropoda; class Arachnida; order Mesostigmata; family Dermanyssidae; genus Dermanyssus; species Dermanyssus gallinae. The sequence goes on along the minus strand of QVRM01006595.1, from coordinate 33,987 downwards.
CGCTTACATTTCATAACGATCATTCTAGTACCAAACACATGGCAATGTAAGCCGTGGCTGCGGAGTAATTAAGATTTTTCGGAGGGCATGTCGAGATTGAGTGCACGCATAAATTACCTAGAGTGCTTTATCTGATGGAGTAGGTCACTTATGCATGCACTCAATCTCGATTACTCCGCAATCACGGCTTGCATTGCCATGTATTTGGTACGATGAAATTACGACGAAATTATCGGCATGAAAATTGCGCATTTGCTGCATGTGTTAGTTTTGAGCGCTGTGATAGGTCGTAGGGTTATGAGATATCGAACGTGAAAGCTAAAAATAATTTTATTTTTTGCGAATTATTTTTTAAACCATTGTGTCGTATTTTTGGGCGGCATTATATATTTTTCAAGCAAGCAAAATTTTCCCACGAACACGACGATGTGCATAGTTCATCTATAGGAGGACCGGTTGATTTGCAATTGCACATTTTATGCAACAATACCAGTGTCACGGATTTTAGTAATATCACTCTCACTCTGAAACAAGACTTTTCAGAGGCCATGTTCCGTTGCAAAAAAACAGTTGCTTAAACAAGCTCTACAATTCCATATATCGCTCTTCAAATCTTTCTAGGACAAAGTCATTTATGCATGCACTCAATATCGACATGCCCTCCAAAAAATCTTAATTACTCTGCAACCGCGGCTTGCATTGCCATACGTTTGGTACCAAAATGATTGTCATTAAATGTGCGCTTGCCTGAATATGTTAGTTTTGAGCGCTGTGAGTGGTCGTAGGGCAATGATTCTGAGGCTTTTGGTGTGAAAGCTAATAAAATAACTATATTTTTGCGACTTCTGTTCTAAACAAGTATGTAGCATCTTCTCACCGGCGTTATATATCCTTCAGAAGAAACATGTTCAAATCAAATATTCTTCTTACGAACACCACGGTGTGCTTAGTGTCTGTCTACAAAGACTAGTTGTTTCGCAATTGCACATTTTGTGCTCCTATGTCGGGCAAAGACACCAGTGTCTCGAATTGTAGTAACTTCACTCTCACTCCGAAACAAGACTTCTCAGAGACCATTTTCCATTGGAAAAAAACATTTGCTTTAACGAGCTCTACAATTCCATACATCGCTCTTCAAACATTCCTGATACACCCTGTATATATACACGCAGGGTTTTCCAGAAACGGCTGACTCTGAGAAGTCTTAATTCGGAGTGAGAATGATATTACTGAAATTCGTGACACTAGCGTTGTCGCCCGACATAGGACCACACAATGTGCAATTGCAAGACAACCAGTCCTCCTATGCTGAAACTAGGCACATCGCCGTGTTCGTAAGAATTCTGCTTCCTCTAAAGAACAGATAAAGCCGGCCAGAAAATGCGACATAATCGTTTAGAAGAAACTTCGCAAAAAATTAAGTTTTTCATTAGCCTTCACGCCAAATACCTCAAAATCACACCCAAACGACCACAGCGCTCAAAACGCATTCAGGCAATTGCACATCTCATGACGATAATTTGGTTCCATATATATGGCAATGCAAACGCTTCACATCTACGTATACGTTGTGGAGCCATTTTTTAAGTTAAAGGAAAGCAATATGTGTTATCAAACACATAGCAGGTGATCCACTTAATGTTCTAGATTCTTGTGTTGGCTTGTCAGAGATTAGATTAGATGTCATCACTTTGGTTTTACTTTCAGCCAGACTAGCCAGACAGCTAGAATGTTCCCATACTTGACTTAATTGGCCTTGCCGAACTAAAGATTGTAGTAGCCGGAAGCCGGTAAGCTGCCAATCCAATCTTAGCTAAACTCGAATCCACTCTAGTCTACCGTTCATAGTTGCCATGGAAACGCGATGCTCTTCAAAAACGGTGCGCTCACAGCCCAAGTCTTAAAAGCACAATAGCCGTGAGTATAAGTATGTTTACAAAATGTTTCTTGCAACTGACAATGGTCACCAACACTTATGAGCCACTAAATCACCCTAGCAGATTCCATAGCGGTGACTGCCATAATGGTTTTAAAGGATAGAACAGACATTATGCGCGAGACAGTGATTGCTTCCTTAAGCATTGCAATCGAGACTGCTCTAGATACTACACATATGCGACTTATCAGCTGCCTCACCCAGTTGTAAATGCCAAGCAGACAGTTGAACACTGATTGGTGATGACTATAATCAGATATCAGAAATTGTTGTGGCTTTTCCTTTTTTCAGCATATCTAAAACACTTCATCTTCAGGCCACCACACTATATCTAATTCAGCGAAAACTCTTCACACTGTTTTGACAACAGTAGACTCGAATTCCGACCGTAGAAAGTTTTGACTACTAGAAAGTCGATTTTTGTTCCACTAGTGTTCCTGATCGTCGTGTGCTACAACTCCTCATGGTCTCGTTCGAGGGGCAGTCAATGTCCGCCGCATGGAGAGTCACGGACAATCGCGAGTGTGTGTTTTCTTGCTCCATCTCTTTCTTTCTCTTTTTCTCGCTCGAATTGGCGGCTAGCTATCCTTAATTGGGCTCCAAGGGCCGCATGAAGTCGTGTCACCGTTTCGACTAGCGACTTACAACATGCTGTCCTGTTCCTGCAAATCCAAACGATCTACTCCACGATCTGTCCCCCTAGACGTCTTCCTTTCTTCCGTCTTGTCGCTAGAGGCCGGAGCAGCACAGCAGCAGCAGTAATTATCCCAACCAGCAGCACCAGTAGCAGTTGTACCGGTTGCAGTCCCAGCGACGACCCTGGGTGTAGTAGGCCCTGGGTGTCCTGTTAAGTTAAAATTCCCTTCTAAAATGTTCAACGCAGCCTACTGACCTGACGGTGTTATGGTCCCGAGGCGGGCCACTCGTTAGCTGTGGCGGCCGCCTCACGTGTATCGAATAGCCGGAGGTAGTTCAAAAGTGTCCCGACGCACCAGGGCTAACCGCAGGCTGATGAGTGCGAACTTCGTTTAACGCACACTCCAACTGAGGACACACGTCTTCAAGCGTCTGAACTCTAAAGAGGGGGCAGGCCAGCGGCGGACAGCGGGGCGATTGGGGGATCGCTTCTAGGGCGGATACGACGTGCCAACTCAGTCCGGTCGTCCGGGTGTGTACAACTTTCTTTCTGTTGTTCTCTTCCTGTTAGGTAATGTCACGGCTGTACGAGCAACGTGGCAATTACCCGATAGCTAGTGATTATTGTTGTCATTCTAGACAGGCAAAGGAATTTACTGAGCCTTTCGTTGCAGCGGACGGGCAGCTACGCCGGTCGCAATCAAAATACTCTACTGCTAGTTCGTTCGTTCGCGCAGGTCTACGTTGGTTGTCTGCAGATCGCTGCCTTTTACAAATCGTCACCAACCTGTGCGCATGTGTTGCCCGACGTTACGAGCACTTACAGCCACCGTAATCCGCAGCTACCTATATTTTTGGAACAACATACATTTTAGAAGGTGTTGGGAAATAGTCGATGAGAGGCGTGGAATTGTAATCACAAAAAATGCAGGCACAGGCTATTGCACAGTTAGAGTCTAAATAAGACACAAATTTGCTGGCTATCTTTTCAGTTTAGGATTAAAAAAATGGCGATCTTTTCAGACCTGTTTTGCGAGCTTTAACGTGTCTTTGATGTTATTGTTAGACCTCTGCTAGTATGCCTATCATAGCGGGCCGTTGATGAAAAATGAATTTGCCCTCAGCTACCTTCCTTGGCTGGACGAAGACCAGCTAGATAGAACAAGCCTGGCAACCTGCACCGGACGCACATCTAGGATCCAATATCCTATAAGCGGGGTATTTTCTTGCAGGCAGCCTAGACGTGGCTTACGTGCCTGTGTTAGGCTCACAGACTCGTTTGTTTGCGGTTCTCACTTGTTTTGCGGATATATATATATATATATATATATATATATATATATATATATATATAAGTAGAAAACTGGCTAAAAAGTAGTCAGTTAAAATTAGTAAGTCCGCGGTAATGTACGCTCTGTTTGTTGGCCTAATTAGCCTTAATTTATTTCGTGTCAAGTAAAATTCAGTTTTGTATATAGTAAGAACCTCAAAGCGACTGAAGAGTAGTAAGTTAACTGCGCATTACCACTGGCTCAAGGGGATTACAAGTATATATATATATATATATATGGAGTCGACTTTGACAGCAATGGCAGAGTTGACTCCATCAAGGATATACTTCTTAATTTACTCAACAGACTCACGATAGCTCCCCTTAAACCCCACCAAACACTCATATTTTTGAAAGACTTTCTCATTCCCCGCCTCCTATATGAACTGGTCTCCGGTCCCAGACCATCTTACGCACTCCTTAGCGACCTAGATAAAGAGATCAGGGCTACAACAAACGTTGTAGGCACGGGTGTCATGCGCCTGAGACGTTGGCTCATGTCGCTCAGATGTGCACTACAACACACAAACAAACTATAAAGAGACATGACGACGTCTGTGATCGCGTGACGCGTCTTCTTCGCGAGAGGGGTCATGAGGTGGTTCGTGAGCGAGTATTCCGTCGACCGGGCGCACCGGGTCTAAAGCCCGACCTCGTAATAACAACACCTACCGAGGTCTGGGTTTTAGATGCCGAGGTTTGCGGCCCGAACTGGGACCTGGCAAAAGCACGGCAGGACAAGATCACCAAATATGAAGTCGAGTTCCTAAGGGCGGCGCTCCCCGACCCGCAAAAGCCTTGCAGATTCGGATCCATCACTATCTCTATGAGTGGTATATAGGATTCCGGATCTGCGAGGACGCTCTTAGGGCTCGGCGTCACGAAGAGGAATCTTATGGATCTTACCGTTTTAACGTTGCAAGGAACCTTGAGGATATACCGCTCGCACCGTGCCCATAAGAGCGGGGGCCACTATCAAGCAAGGACACGGACAGCTGATTCTTAACCTCACGTGACACCTTTTTACCGCCATTTTTATTAAGGCGAGCACTGCCGAGTGTGCAAACGTATTGTAAATGATTAATAAATCATCACATTATTTTATATATATATATATATATATATATATATATATATATATATATATATATACGTACGCGTGTGTGCTATGCAAATAAACCTATATGCAATTAAGCAACATTTCGTCATGTTCCATCTGTAAAAAATCAAACGTTTAGTTCTGAGTTTATTTGACCAAACAATTCTCAGGAACATTGGCTGCGACTCGGAATCGGCCTGCCGGTTTCGGGCGCGCGTCCTTAATGCATTAGTGTTAAACTTATTGAACTGGAGAATTCCTGAGGGAGTATACGTGTGTATTTATTCGGCGGGAGGTGTGGGGTAGATGATTGATGCGTTAAAGAGGTCAAAAATCCGTGTGTTGTGTAACGCAGCATTTCCTATATATATAAATATATATTGTGCAGCTCCTGTAGTCTGAGTAATTGGGGAGTGCTCAGTTACCCCAACGTCGATGATTACAGCATAGCTTTTAATGACTTTAGTATTACCGCTGGAACACCACATAATTTCTTTAGGATTATTGTTTGTGACGCCGTATCAAAAGCCGTCTTAAAGTCTACGAAAAGCAAGGAGAAAGTTATGTTTAACCCGAAGAGTCATTTAAATGCTATTGAGAAGAACAGCGCAAGCTGTCATCGTCGACCTCCCTCGCCTAAAGCCGTGCTGCTGCTCTGGCAAGCACTCGGTACTTTCCAAAAAATCTTGTGGTCGACGCGCTACCAATGCTGACAGTACTTGTAAATGACGCTTTTCTTTGCTATGCCACGGTACGACGAAGGTGTCAAGGGATCCCCTTTTCCCTTCGGTATCACACTTAGAAGGCTGACTTTCCATTTTTCAGGTAAGTGCGATGTCGTCGGCATTTTGTTGAAGAGAGAAGCGAGACAAGTAGCAATAATAATCGCCTGTTGCAGATGTTTATTCCGAACGAGGTCTGGACCCACAGCCTTTCCTGACGGCGCTTTCAGTATCACATCCACAACCTCCAAGATACCAATGGGGCAAACCAGCTCCTGTCGAGCTTTGGTTGTCTTTTGGCCTCAAACGGAGACGTATATAGGGATGCAACTGGAAATCGTTGATGAGCTGGCAAACATCTGTCGAAAATAACTATGCAGCCTTTCAGGTGATACTGGACAGATTGTTGGGCGCCTCTCGGAGCGTAGCCATTTATGTCGATGAAGCTATTATAGGACTGTATAAGCTGTATAAGCTTGTTTTGTGCTTCTATCTCGTCCAGTTTAGCTCTACGCACCGCCTTTTTATAAGCCGACTGGTATTCGTATATAGGAAGGTCATTTCCGGGCGTCTGAATCATACAGTGTTTCAGAGATCGGCATTATTAAGTATACCAACAGGTTTTTCGAGGTTTACTCAGCTGGAGACGCACGCTGTGCAGCATAACATTTTAAACTTGTGTTGCATATACTTCGACATTCAGGGGGTTCGAAACAGGGAGAGGATCATGAGTAACATACATGTTGTATATATATAATATCCTTGCCTGGCAAAAATCCAACGATTTCGTCTTGTGCACAGTGCAAATGCGCCCAGGAGTATTTCGTTAGCTGACTTACCGATTGAAAGTGCTCTCTCTCTCGCTCTCTCTCCTTTGCCCTCGTTAGTTAGTTTTGGCTAAGCGTATGTAGGAGGTGAGGCCATGCCGGCGTGCTCCCGCCGTCAGTGGTGTCCGGGTGTCCAGGATCTCCTTTATGTCAGAGCGCGCCCATAAACCAAAATTTCCATCGCACGCAGAACAGATGAAGCAGGGCGTTTGTAGTGGAGGTGCATGCTGTTGGCCCCTAAAGGTTTACGAAGCCCGAGGCTGCCTGATAGAAACTCTGTGCAGGCTGGTGTCTACTGGTCGGTCTGTGGCAACAGCTGCAACACCCGTAGCAGCACGAACCACTGCAGTCGCAGTAGAAACAGCAGCACCACAAACAACCTGTTGTGTATCTCTGACGCCATCTTCGGAGCTGGGCGACGCCGATCGCGACCGAGCGATAACGAGCTTTCATTTCATGAGATGTGATGACCTTGTGTCACTAGGTTATTATTGCCTTCGTTGTCGTCGTCGTGGTTGGCGGCGGCGTCATCGGTGTAGTTGCTAATCGGATGCACACATCTGTGTAACGGCTAGGGATTTACGCGATCACGTTGAACTGAACCAGCGGGACAAAGCTGACCTGCCGCGGCCAGCTAGCTGAAAACAGCCTTGCCAGCTAGATAGGTGTAGGTCAGACGGTAGTTGACACGGTGTAGCCACTGCGGTGGTCACACCACTGCGGTCACCGTCAACACCACTCCTGGGCCTGGGCAGAGGGGCAGAAGGGCAGAGGTGGATACGAAGTGCGTTAGCAGTGCTCGGTTGGACAGCGTAGAGCAAAGTCAGAGTGGCAAAGCCGGTCGACCCGCCATTTGGGCCTCATCACTGTTGTCATCCTCCGCCGTCGCTGTCCGCTGGGACCAATTTGTTGTACTAGCTTGCGTAGTGGAACATGCCCATCCAGAAGGGTGGGTGGGCGGGCGAACATTCGGTGATTGGTTGACCTGATAGTGGTGAGATGACGCTGCGCTGATGCGCCTAACAACTTGCCGAAATCTGGCCGTCGCTGCCAAAATCTAGCGCGCGCAAAGTTACGCCAGCTTCACGTTGCTTTTCTTCGCCTTTTCGGCTTTTCGTAATCCTTGCAAGTGCTTCCCTTCGGAACCAATACGCAAAGCTTGCCAAGTCGTTGCCTGAAATCGCTCTCAGTTCATAACGAAAGAACGGACAAGTTGGCGTATGTTTGGCTTTAACTCGATGACTGAACTGAAGGTGGTGCGCAAGTCTTTGAATTGTATGCAGCATATTAAGAGCTGATTTCTCAGTTGCAAAATAATTGTCGAAATTGTTCTTGAACTTTCAGTTGTTGTTAATTAATGGCCGTATCTTTTGACTTGTTACTTCTAGAATGTTCTAAAGTAACTATGCCTCTAATATCTCGCCTGTACATTTACCGAGAAGCAATTCTGTCGTGTATACGGGCGGGTCATAGGCAAGTTCCCGTTGTCCCGCCTTTCATAATTGTGTATATTAAATATGCCTCTTTGTGCAGACAAAGCTTTAATTGAAAAGTGTTACGCATGCAGGGAACTCGGCCTGGAATTATTTTTTCTGCAAAAAAAAAGCAACGAAAAACTACATCCGTGCCGGATTTAGCGAGATCAAGCTTTGCAGTCTACTGATTACCAGGCACGTGTTCCACGAGGGGCTTCAACAAGACAATTCGTTTAAAATAGCACTGCTTTAAAATGGCCTCTTCTAATTCTGTGGCATCAGATTTAGCTTGGTTCCGGCTGCATGAGCTCAATGAGAATTCTTGCACACACAATTACCCCATTACCATTATATTTGTTAAGGTTCCCGTTTAATGAGTTGCAGGGAGGCGTGCTTAATGGGTTGTACAACCTGCGTTATAATAATAATAATAATAATAATAATAATAATAATAATAATAATAATAATAATAATAATAGCAGGTCTTTATCAGGAAATATATGTTGGGAGCTCTCTTGAAGGCTCATCGAAGAGCCGAGCCGGCCAGCTAGGGCAATTGAACGGCTTTTTGATGTAGCAGTTGGGGCGGACGGTGAATGAGATGAGGCGCATATGAAAGTTTATACATGTTTGTACGTGCATATATACAAGCGATTTTTTTCGTGGGTTCATTTGTTAGGCAAACGTAACCGTTTACCTAATACAAGTATAACATGCATAACGAATGTCTTGCAGCCTACTTATTGCCATATTAATTAGAGATGCACTACTACTACTACTACTACTACTACTACAACAAATACTCGAGTTTCAGCTGCTTTGCCTCTTTAACTGAGACTACATCAGGAACAACAGCTAACCCGCTTTGAGGGTATCTGAACCGCAAGCGCCCTAGGAACATGTGTTGAAAGCCTTCCACTAAATGTATGCATTTGGGTAGATGCGGCTTCTAGACAGGAGGGCAGTGTATAGAACGAAGCAGCGGAAGATGGAATTAACAAGGCACAGTGATGCCTCTACAACCTTGGTTTGAACACACGCGCTATATTTGCACGTGTGCATGAGCGCGGTGGTTTTGGGCTATGAGTTGTGTGTGTGTGTGTGTCAGCGTCATTAGCGCTTCAAGTAGATCTTTGATTCAATATTTAATCTGCACTCGTAAACATTTCCTGTCTCTCTGGGTTCTAATAATTATATGTATAAAATTATATGCCCGGGAACCCTCTAGAAAGAGTTAATCTCTACATTGGACTCGTCGTGAAGGTGCACACGTTTGCAGGGACCCATTTGTCATGTTTTCATCGTTGATGATTGATTGCAATAAATAATAATAATAATAATAATATTGCGGAAGCATGCGGAAAAACGGTAGGACACACAAATTCAGACGCAAACCCGCTTGGCGGTAAAATGGAACCATGTGGGATTGCGTTTGAAGTGGTCCGAAAATGTTCAACACGTCGTCATCATCGTCGTTGGAACCAGGGGATCGTGAAGACCTACATATTTTCGGCAACGTCAACAGCACCACAGAAGAGGCAGCAAGTGCCTCAATGATTGCAAGTTCGGTACGAACTATGTTGTCGAATGAAATCCAAGAGAAATGGAGTGCTGCCTACCGACGCTTCCTCGTGTTAACTAACGTTGGTGTTCTGTTCTCGTGGAGACAGAAAATGTATTAACGAAACCCGTATTCCGGGCTTGCCGTTTGAGCCGTTTGAGTTGGGGGAAGCTCGCCGATAGCTGTGCGCTGCAAGAGAGTGTGCTGAGAGTGGTTAACGTCTAAGTAACGTCATAACAATAATGTATATGTAACCATGCGGAAAGTATAATATCTTCAATCGAACTAAATATGGACTTGATTGTATACAAATATAACTTTAAAGGAAAATGAAATTCTATACATTGTTCATTACCATTATCATCATCATCATCATATCACCTACTTATTACGCTATTATGGCATGCTCACATTATAGTCCATATGAGGTTAGTTACTCTAGATGTGAGAGTCTTTCTACGATCACACCTCTGTCACAATTTGCCAGTTCGTTTAGATCCACTAGCTCGGGTTGCTGCCGAATTTGCCTACTCACCACATTTTGCTTGCTTTCAACTACCGAACGATGCGTGATCCCATCAAAGTCGCGGCTAGTTTCTCTAGGGTAACATTTTTCGGTGCGTAACTACCCAAATTTCGAACCTATGCATCCCGCGTATGTGGACACGTGCTTGCCCCTAATAGGGGTTTAACTGGAAATGAAAAAACAACTTTTAACAAGTAGATATGGTGCCCCGTTCTGGAGCCGTGCTGCCCTGCTAATATGCATTTGTAAGCGCTAACATAGCTAGATATATGAACTTTAGAACAGGCCGTACTATTTCATAATATGCATAACATTGCACAGTTATCTTTTACAAATTGTTTGGCGTACCTCATCACAATACGTGAATCCTCTGAATAGATCGTTGTTGTACTTAGTACCGTATAGCTAAAAATGTGGCATCAATATATCCTGCTATGCCGTAAAACACCAACGTTCTTTAATATTATGTTGTGTTATTATGTATAAAATTGATACGTATATAATTTAATAACATATTGATCACGTGACATACATGCATATATGTAAATGCATATATTCTGTCTAACTTGAATAAATCGTTTCAATAATAAAAATATAATAATCGCCGTTTTATTATTATTATGTATAAAACATTCATGCAAACATTCACCATTTAGGTACACACGGTGACCGTAACCACATAGAGTTTATTTGACAGACTGCGATTGACTGGCAAATCGCTCTTCCAACTTTTGTTTTAACGTTTTTCCGTAAGGTTTTTGCCCGTGTACGGTTTTTTCATGTCATGGCTGATGTTTAATCCACTCCGGTATTTACTTTGTCTAAATTGGAAACCATGCAAACCAATTAATGAGTGGCCGGTCTGGGTCTCGAACCCAGGCCTTCCGAATGCGAGGCAAAGGTTTTGCCACTAAGCCATCTTGCTCGGTGAACTATCTGAACAGAAACATATTGTTGTTGCGAATAATAAAAAAGATGTGAAGTCTATTCGACTGAGAGATTCGTGCGTACATTCTAAAATCTGTTCTCGAGTGTCGTTCTGATATAGGTAGTAGAGACTGCTACGCTCTACCTTACATCTCAATGCAACACGTCGAAGGAATTTAGACTGAACTTTTTCAATTGCATCAATATGTTTTTTTTCAAATACGACCGCTAGACTTCACAGCTGTAGATAAATTTGGGAACTACAAGGCTATTATAAAGGCGGATATAGAGCATTGGACATTCGATAATAAAACAACGAAATATCATATTACACATAAGACTAGCAGATTGAATAGTTTGCGTGATATGAATGTTATAATCTAACTCTCCGGTGTTACCGTTACCCCAAGATCGCGAATGCTGTTTTCTCTGGGTATCTCTAGTCCATCAAGTGTGTAAACGCGGTTCTCCTTCAGACACACAACGACGCATTTAGGGACCGAAATTATCATATCATCATTCATATCTTGCAAACCCTTGGTATCTAACCTCATTACATACTAGTGTAGGTACCGTTCTTAAACTCTAGTCCCAGGTAAACCACTAAAAAAATGTTTAACCTTGATTCAACATTATATGTATATGTTTGTCTGCGTCTATTTCCTGCCACTTTAACGACGCTAGCCTTAAACTCAAATTGCCCTGAGCTGTGATCAAACCAACGACACGACCGTACTGATCCAATATGAGTTCAATTTAAAGGCTAAGTTATTTCAGACATCCTACGTTCTAGTCTGCACCGTCCGTGAGCAATGCACAGTGCTCAGAATGGGCTAGTGTGTGAATGCAGTCGCGGTTGCCGAGTCTGATATCGCTGCCATGATTGAAGTTCAATAACGCAGCGGTGGAGACGCAGTTGTAATGAGCTTCTATGGCTCTGTTTATTTACGTGTTTACGCCGACCGCCTAAAGGGCTTTGACGTTCTTTGCCATGATGTTCCTTCTCTACACACGTATACATGTTAATATATACATGTATATATATATATATATATATATATATATACTATATATATATATATATATATATATATATATATATATATATATATATATATATATATAGATTAGTGTTTGTTGGAGTTGACCAATGTTTGTTCAAATGCGTCGTGGCAGCCCATCCTAGCAGCTTTGCAAAGCCTTTAGCTTTACGAGACGTTGCCTTTCCAAGAAAAAGCGATCCGCAAAGATATGCGTTTTTTTCATAGTAAGAAGTAGTGTAGTATCGGTAAACTCTGCGGGCAATCCATTAGCTTGAAATGTGACGCCAAGTGAAATGCGTCGCATGTAACGCCGAACAGCTCACAAATTACTGTTAAGGAAATCTATTCAAAAAGACTTATTTTCAATGAATCGGTAAGCCAAACATCTTAGGACGGAAAATACGAAGTGTTGCATTCGACTGTTGCGATCCACAGAACATATTGAGCTGAGAATCTGTGAAATATGACAAATATTGAAAAGGCCCGATATTTTAAGCGCTTCTTAGAAACAACCAATGACTACGCATAATAAAAACCATTATATATATATATATATATATATATATATATATATATATATATATATGCAGGGTCTTCCATAACCGTATGCGCATACTTTAATGTTTGGTAGCATTCGTTAAGATAATATTTTTTTTGATGGAAGGAGGGGGCGAAAGCATATTGTTTAGGAGTGAGGAGAAAGTTTATAAAAGTAACTATTCTGCATTATTTCTCCTACAAAGCTGTGCAAAATCTACGTTTGCGGGAGAATGCATGAAGAAGCCGACAAAAATGAAGGCATGCATACTTGCTAGCGTTTGGGCCTGCTTCAGCAAACGTTTAGCAGAGTGTTAGGTACATATCTTAAGGTTTAGTGAAACTCGGCAAGAAAATATATTTTCCTAATGGAGGGAGGGGGCAAAAACGTGTTGGCCAATTTTACGGTTCTGAACGTAAAAGCTTCAACGTAAACTATAAAAAGTATAGCTGTCGAAAAAGCTCAGTTACTTGGCAACTACTTAACGCAGCACCATCACTTTGAGATGAAAATTATGGGCATCACATTTGCTATTGCACTGAGAACAATCTTTTGGGCGTAGATTTTGGTCGTAATGGTCGTATTAAAAGTTTACGTAAGACGTAACAACATATCGACCTTTATGATTTTCCTTAATCCCGCTATTGGCCTTTTCTAGCTTAAGTGTCATTCAAAGCGTGCATAATTTTCCGCCGACCGCGACGGTTTGATCGGTTCCATCCTGCGTTGTCTTGTTCTCCCGCAAACGTAGATTTTGCACAACTTGTAGATTAAAAAAAGGTAGAATAGCTGCTTTTATTTATTTCATCCTCACGCCTAAACAAGACGTTTCCGCCCCTCCCCCTTGAAAAATTCGTTTTCTTGCGAAGTTCTACCAAACCTTTAAATAAGTAAATACGGTTACGGAAGACCCTGTATATATACAGGTAGTTCAAAAAGTTTTTAAAATAAAAATCAAGACTTTTCCAAATCTTGTTTTTAATTCGAAATACTCACCGAGAAGCTTTTCCCGTAGAGATACCTCTTGAGTAGAATTCCGCGTCTTTAAACTGAAAATAAGCATTGACAGCAGCCTTAACCTCTTCATTGCTGGAAAAACGCTTTCCACCGAGACTATTCTTCGAATGTCCGAAGAGGAAATAACCAGAGGGGGCCATTTCTGGGGAATAGGAAGGTTGTGCAGGAGCATTGTCCTGGTGAAACAGGACAACCTTCTTCTGCAAAGCGGGCCGTTTCACGATGAGTTCTTGCTTCAGGCAGTCCAACAGTCTTGAATAATATTTTCCCGTGATCGTTTCACCGCTCTCAGGGTAGTCGACCAGAATTATTCCACGTTAGTGCCAAAAAAACCGTAGCCATCATCCTTCCGGTCGATGCCGTCGTCCGCACCTTCTTCGGAGATCCTTCACCAGGTGCACACTATTGGTGAGATATCTTTCATCGACGGTCACGAATCTGCGCCAAAAATCCAACGGATTTTTCGACTTCTTGGCCAAATTTCGCTGTGAAGCGGAAACACGCGCGTCGTTTTGGCCTTGGTTGAGCAAATGCGACACCCATTTTGCTCTGAGCTTTCTCATCTTCAAGTTCTCGTGCAGGATGAAATGCACACTACCCAAACTGATCCTCAAGGCCTCCGCTATCTCCCTAATGTTCACTCGCTTATCTGCGGCAAGATTTTTCTCACTTTTTTCACGTTTTTCTCATCAGTTGCCGTTTTGGGCGTCCTGAACGTAGTTAATCCTCGGAGCTCCTGCGACCTCTTTTTAACTCTCTAATCCAGTTGGAAACAGTGGCAAAACATGGCGCAGAGCCACCGTACACCTCGTCTAACTCAGTTTTCACTTCGGTCGCATTCCAACCTTTGAAATAAAAATGCTTGATAACCACTCAAAACTCTTTTTTCTCAATTTTTCAAAATCACGCCGATACGTTGCACGGGAAAAGCGATCAAACAAAATCGCAATGGTCAATCAACATAATATTTTGACTGCTAGCAGTCGAAAAGTTGCCGTTTCCAATAGCGATGGAAGCTTTTTTGAGCTTATATACATATATACATAATATTTATTTCCGCACGATTATATATATATATATATATATATATATATATATATATATATATATATATATATATATATATATATTGCGTTGCTAGTATGTTACTAGAACAACCACTATCACCTAAGAAAACTCAATATCCTAATCTACTAATAACCTAGAAAATAACTTAAGGAGCGTGTCTAACATATCCGTTTAGGGATAGGCAGCGTATAGGATGAAGCGTGCACTACAATGTTTCGTTCATTTAATGGCAACTTTATGACGCTTAGCGCCAATCGGTAGCGCCTATGTCACAAAGTTGCATTTCAGCAAATAATGCACTTATCACATTAACTTGGATTCGATCCTTGAGAGCTAGGTGAACACCAGAGTGTAGTTAGCAACCGCAAAATGCGAGGCATGGTCGCCATTCTTATTCAACCCGGTCGCTAAGGTGCAAATAGACTTTTGTCAACGGTCATCCAGTTTTTAAGAAGGTGCTGTCAGACAACGAAATCCAATCTTACCGTTCATAAGAACAAACTGCAAATTGCCCTTTGTCTCCTGAATGCGATTGCTATCGTTCCGAGTCCGGCTAAGCAAATACCTGCACTATATTCAGTACTTTGCTAACACGACGGCAGGTCATGTTCTGGAACTAGGAAGTACATTTTGAGAAATCATCTTGAGCAGTAAAGACAAAGACGGTAAAGCTGTTGCTCTATGCGACGTATCCGTGAGTTGTGTGGCAGTTTTTGAACGTCTTATAGATGATGGGGACTAGATGCAAAGGCTCAATAAATACATTCCATACACCATACGCAAGAGTGTTTAACTATCCACGAGAATCTATATAAAGAGTCTACAAGGCTCAATTCTATATAGATGCCACTGCAGCACTCTAACCTACACAGTTTGAATGGTAAATCACTCCTTGTCTAGAACAATAACCTCTTCCTGAGAAGAAGGAGAAATTTACGCAGATTAGACACACACATTGCAAGATATTCGTTTCATTTATTTCCACACCATGTTGGGTAAAACAATACCTAATCTATACCTACATACAAACAAACACGTTGGCAACAAATAAGCCGTAACACACATATTTACAGCGGTAAGTTACCAGAAGCATTCGCCAATCGTGATAACGAGATGAAATATATACAGTGAGTGGCGTGATACTTTGAACATGGATTGCTACAATTTTTACAAACACAAGATTCATTCGGCTCATGGAATCCCACTGTGCGACACACGACGTGGTGATACCCGTGCACTGCAAATCGCGTAACAATATGGCGGTTAGTCCTACCTACATCTTTCCATGAATCTGATGTCATCGCCCCAACTGTGAAAAATTCTGGATCAATGTCTGCCATTTTAACTTCGTATTCACTGATGAAACGATCGTATCCCGGTGTCGCAGGGAGATTTAGTCGCCTCTTCAGGTCCTCTACGAACAGCGGGGTATCTGCCAGCAAGTACACGAGTCTATTTCGAGCTGAACTGTGCACCCCAAGCACTCGCTTCAGAAACGCAGACTTAACTCCATTAAGGGTAGTCAGGTTAGCCGGCGTTAGCTTCGTCCAGATGACCTCTATGCCGTACGAAGCAATTGGTGCGATCTTCAAGTCAAAGAGCGCAATAGCGGTGCGCACGGACATCACTTGTAGTTTTTTGATCAAGGAACAGGCAATCAAAGCCTTCCTAACGCGTTCGGAGATATGCCTGGCATACGACCTGCCTGTAGAGGAGATTGTTAGCCCGAGGTACGTAAAGTGATTAACATACGTGAGGATCTGCGCACCTAGACGAAGTTCGTCGGTCGCCGCACGACGTCCCCCGTTACAAAACTTCATAGCATGCGTTTTGCAGGTATTGATCTGGAGTCCCACAGTACTGACATACTGTACCAGTGATGCAAGCGCTTGTTGTAGGTGGAATCGGCTGGTACTGTATAAAACAAGATCGTCGGCGTATAGAAGTAGGTTGACGTTTCGATGACGATTCTTGATGTTAGCTGGAAGGTCGCTGATCAGAGTTGAGAACAGGAGGGGGCTTAAGTTATCTCCCTGAGCAAAACCGGTGGTTTGCTCGAGTCCTGGATGCTCTGCTACTCCGTCGTCTATTGTTATCGAGTTTTTCTGTAGTATGTCCATTATAACTCCGAGTATCCTGCAGGGCACCCCCAGTGAGGCGAGCTTCTCCAACACTAGTGATCTTGAACCTGAGTCGAACGCAGCCTTGAAGTCCACAAATACTGCGTATTGCAAGATATGGTGGAACCTTTACAGGTGACCCTGGTATCCTATACACTAAACACTTAATGCCGTACCGCCCGAAGTGACCGAGAACCATTACTTCGATAGCTTGAGTAACCTACTCTCGCAAAAAAAGTTCGTTGCCTACCCCGCATACTGGCTTTATCATTCCGCGTGACCTGCTTTACGATAACAATAATAGTGCGCTACTTCCACGTACTAAATTTTCGTTATCATAAGTTTAATATGACCATATGAGAGGCCAATGTAACCATTCGCAATTAGATTCTAAACTGCTGGAAACTACTAAAAACTACTTTTTTTATCGGTAAATGAAAAGAACGTCATCGTCAAGCATTCGCTTGATCTTAATTAAATTGTAGCAATCAGCAAACATCGATGCAGCCATATGCAGCGTCGTACCAGTTCTAGGCCGCTCGTCATTCGGTTGAAGTATTAATTAGTGTAAGTGCGCAAATACAGTTGGACGTTAAACAGAGTCTCGAGTGGTAAGATGATCACCGTCGCGGGTATGGCGCAGTGACACAAAGATCTCCGTATATGGCATTCAGCAAGCAAATAGCTAATCAGTTCAAACTCGTTTTTGTTCTAACAGTGATGGTGGCGGCAGTAACGTCGCAATTTGAATTATAGTTACAACAGAAGGAGACACATGTATCAATGTACTCTAAATACATGGCCCTCTGCCACAATTTGGGGACAATCATGTCGTTAGCTTACGTACGTGAGCCTAAGCCTTACCTAAACAAATTAAAGATTAGTCCTTAAAGAAACAAGTTGGTAGGTGTCGGTAGAGACAGCCAAAAACAGACGTGCATTTTAAATAAAATCTTCACTCACCGCTTTGATTTGAGTCCTAAACCGCTTACAAACCTGTTTCAAAAAGTGCTCATTAATTTTGTTTGCGAACGTCTACCTTTCAGGACGACTGAGCAAGTCGATGCTGTCATGTAGAGGATAATTGTGTAGGCGCGCTCTACTACGTACGCCCCATACATACAAATCCAACATTCCAATGAACTGTTATGTGTCCCCGAGTCTCATTAGGGAGCATGCTTATACTCTCTGTCGGTCACTTCTGCAGTAAATCGCTTGTATAAAAGAGTGCGTTCTCTTGCTTAAAAGAGTGTGGTCTATCAGTTTCACCGAGTTTTTTATTCACTTGGCAAAATATTTTTTGATCTCTGAAAGTTCCTGCCTAACTCAACGGCACGATAATATGAGATCATCACTTTTTAACAATGCTCAGGGGTACAATCCTACTAAATGTACCCCTGAGCAAGCATCGTTTTGTAGTCCAGGGCTCCGTTGAAGTACGAGGATTTTCTTGAACTTCAATGGGACAACCAACAGTAAAAAGCATATTTATACTGGTTTCGTCAATAGTTTTTACGTTTATGCACTGCTGTGTAGAAACTCGCTTTTGCAGTATCAACAGGCCAGTACGGAGCTAACTTGTCATATACTGTGCGTTTTAGGAAATTAGAGAAGCTTAAAATCTCACGTCAAATCCGTTCGATGAAAAGAGCGTCAACTATAGTTCAATAGGATGATGGCTCAACACATACCTAGACGATATACTGTGAATCGACCGCTAATCTTGCCTAATATGAAAAAATGATTAATAACAACTGTTTGTACATCGTTCAGTGCTTATTTCTCTTCTGCACCAACGATATGTCCTAGGCTGATTTTCGATTTGTGGACAACGACGACCACCACAACAGACGCTGATATAACCGGACGACTTTCATATACCCAGGCGGCCCTGATAAGCCCTAGCGGCTCTGATATACCTTAACGGGCCTGATATATTTGGGTGGCTCTGATATACCCGGATGCGGCTCTGATATACTGGGGCGACTCTGACCTACCCGGCCGGCACCTGCCAAGTCTCGCTGGGTACCCATACATCGTTAGCCATGCAACATTGTTATCGTCCTGTGCTCTCAGCTGGCTGTTGGTGGCTAATCTGTTGGATTCCTCTGTCTGGAATTTGGTAATCGACGTGACCTTCGAGAAACGAGGGAGTTGCAGAGTCTGTCTCGCAGTTACGGTAAACGAGGCTTAGAGGAACTATGGCAGTAGACTAACTGTTTATCCATAGTAGTAGTAGTAGTAGTTTTGGTAACGGCAGATGTCGTAGCAACGGCAGCAGTAGCAAAGCATGGAGATGGAGCAGAGTAGTGGTACAAGTAGTACTCTACTGAGAGTGGTGAGTCGTGCGAGATCGCTCAGCGAAGAAGACAGCGTCAGCGTTGGCGTCCGTGGCGTTGGTAGTGGTAATGGCGGCGGCGGCGGCGAAGGAGGACCAGACAGATCGAGTTCTCGCCGCTTGAGGCCAGCTTGAGGACACTTATCTGGGAAACCATATTTTCTGTGCGCAGCCGCCCACCCGCCCAGTCTCTCAGGGCCAGCGCTCGGAGTTTGCAGGCAGCACTTCTGTCTTTGCCGACGTTATCGGCAGGCGTCTTGGTCGCCGTCCGTTGTAGGACGAAGACGACGTTGTGAACGGCGTTGATTGCTGCTGCGGCTGCTGCAGTCGCTGCTTTACCAGTAGCAGCGCGGAGGACGGCTGTACCGGCAACGGCCGGAGAAGGGCAACTGGCCCGAACGACGCCCGACCTACGTGAATCGTCAGCGAGAGAATGAAAGGCGCGTACGCGCGATATACGGATGGAAGAAGGCGTGCGCACTAGGGAGAGGGAGAGAGGTCTATAGAGAGAATACAAGAGAGGAATATAGAGAGAGAATACAAGAGAGGAATAGAGAGAGAGAGAGATACCGTAGACACAGAGGAAGCAGCGAATAGGGAGAGGAATCGCGACTGGACGGTGTGATACCTCTTGCAAGACCTCCTAACTCCTAAGATCCTAACTCTAGCTAGCCCCTCACTTGGCGCTCCATGGTGGCGCGCTACTCTCCTGGGCATACCTAAATGTAAATTATATACACATACATCACGTGAGCGAAAGCTAAACTACGACGAGCACGTTAGTGGCGTTATCTCTCTCTCTCTCTTTCTATGTACTTCCGTGCGTACGTCCGTACGAACGTCTATACGTGCGTGATACCATATCTATTTGAAAGACGTAGACACACACAATAAATATTTTTTGGAGCGCGCAAATTCTAAGTACTCATATGTGTACGTATCGTGCATACCAAGATGTAGTATTTGTTTGTACGCGTATACGATCCTCGTTAGGTGTAATTTAGGTGTAATTGCTGCAATTGGTACATGTAACTAACTGTTATTATTATTATTATTATTATTATTATTTTTTGAGCCCTGGTGGGCCATTGCGGCCATAGTTTTGCAAGGCAACTGCGCGCCTTTGGTGGCGGATTCATCGCTGTCCGTAGCCGACAGTGTTGTAGCCGCTATATAGAGAAGGCACACGTGCCCGCGCTCCTCCGTGCACCTGGCAACCGTAGACAACACGTGCCGGCACTGTCGGAAAAAGGACGTCCGTTTTCAGCAATGATGCGTTAGCGCAAGATTTGAAGAGTGTTTGACTTGAGGCTGAAGCATTTAGTACCTATGTTCATAAAAATGCTAGGCAAGCTAATGATCCAACTGTTCGAGCTGCGTAGTATCGCTATCCCATGCAGAAAGAATTGGTAATGAGTGCCCTTATTAAAAGGTCAAATTGACAGCCATTTCTAGGAACACTGCGCACGAGCACATAACGCGTCATTCTCCAATGTGTGTATATATGGATTTAACTGTTACGCTTGATCATTTGCCGCGCGAGTCAGTTTCCAACACACGGCACTAACGTGCCCGCAGTTGCTAAGACAACCAATTATTAGGGTGTTCTAAACTCGTGCGAGAATTCTATTATTAAAATTTACAATACTGGTATTGTTGCCCGACATAAACGCACGAAATGTGCAATTGCAAGACAACCAGTCCATTTATACAGAAACTAAGGCACATCGTCATGTTAGCATCTTCTGAAGAACATGTAACACCGGGCAGAAGATGCCACATGGTTGTTTAGAAGATAATTTGCCAAAAAAATTAAGTTTATTTAGTAGCTTTCAGGCCCAATACCTCAAAATCACAACCCTACGACCATTTACTTTGTTTTGCAATAGCACATTTTGTGCTCGTATGTCGGGCAATAACACCAGTATCGCAGAGTTTAATAATAGCACTCTCACTTTAAAACAATACTTTTTAGAGACCAGGCTCCGTTAAATAAAACTTTACTTTACCGAGTCCTACAATTCCCTAAATCGTTTTTTAAATATTTCTGGGAGTTCCTGTACTTGCCTAACCCAACAGCGGTGACAACGCTATCTGGACTACGTTATCTAGATTACGCTGCCTGGGTTAAGCTATCTGAGCTATGGCTGCCTTTCTAGGCCCTGAGAGTCAGCGTGGTCTCTCGTGCAGCCGTGCAATCGAGAAGCGCAAGTCATTGCAGTAGCTATAGCAATTCATGATGCGGGAGACCATACATTAGCATACAACCAGTAATGTATAATATATAAATCAAGGAACTAATACCTACATAGTTATAACAGTCTTTTAGCGACAAGATGGTGTGCACAAACGACAATTAGTCAGATTCGGCGTACTACACTGCGTTTTTTTACCAGTTTGCTATAACTAAAAAGTCCTTGCTCAGCTTTTTGCTCCGATGGCGCGTATCAAACATACAGGCGATGCTGGAGGTCTCGTTTATAGTTATAAAAGCAGATCCACAAGCTTTGACGCTTCCATATATGCAGGAAAGGCACTCTGGTGTCCAACAAAACGTGGTGTTACGCTATAATAGATATCTATTTTATAACACCCTTAATAAAAAAAATACGAGCTTTGTATATACATATGTATATCTATTACACGTACTCACGATTTCGTGTATACACATGGGAGGATCGGTTCTAGTTTTTAAATTTAAAGAATGAACGAAAACCACCAAGGTCTTCCGGTGTGTTTTGCTTAGAAGTGCCATTCATCAGCGCCAATCGATGGCGGCGTTTATTAATTGAGTTTAGTTTAATAAAGTGAACGGATTCGGCTATTGCCAAAAATGAAGATGTAACAAATCTGCATCAAGTTATCTGTTCGTTTAAAATCAAAGTATATGCTCTAAATTGGTGGGAATGTTACGAACTGCCAGTGAAGACCAAAAGGTATCCCGAAGCACTGTGTATTCGTGGCATCTTCGATCTTGCGAGATATAATATTACCTATGATTTTCCTAAGATTGGTACCACCGAATTTATACGCAGTATGATAGGACCATTTCAGACGCAACAACTCTGATACTGTTATGGTCAGTATTTTCCATTATGGACATAAACTTCAAAATTAAAATATCAGTATAAGCGTTTTGTTTATATTTCCACAAGACACCGTTGTACCCGTCGGCCACCAACACCAGCTATTCAGCTAAAAATGCTACATACTGTTAATGCAATTACTGAATACGTTTATGTTATATTCATATAGCAATATATATTCGAATGCAGGCTAATATAAAGATCAGAGTAAATTATTAAACATAATATTGTCAGTGTCTGTCCTCTGTTCGAAAATGTAGTTTCAAAATTTTCTCAGAATGCACTTCGGATTGATAACGCACAAAGTGCAACGAAATTGCTCACCTTGTTTTTTAACAACTAGGAATAGGTAAACGGAGATTGTATTTGTGAATGTCGAGAAGAGACTGTCGTCTCTTTTATGACTTTCCATTGACGCACCGTCAAAGTAGCTCGGGTGTCGTCAGACCTCAAGTTCGACATGCCATACACACTTGGTCAGCTATTCTTTGCAAGACAGTCTCAGCTTTCCAACAGGTGGACATCTGCTCGAGGCTAACTGCATTATCAGCTGTAGGAGAGTGCATTATAAACCGGAAACTGTCCGCGCTGTGTAAAAGCTCCACCGACATCGACTCCCCATTAGGGCCGACGCAGAGGGCAAAAACTCTAGCTGGAGGTCTTGTTTGATGGCTCTAAAAGCAGATCTACAAGCTGCGCAGCTTCCATATCTGCAAAAAAAGGGCACTTCGATATCCAACAAAATGCTGTGCGACGGTACAGTATGTATCTATCTATATTTATTTTACAGCACGCTTAATAAGAAGGTGGCCAGCTATGTGTATGCAAATCTATATCTATTAGACGTATGCTTTGTTTTCGTAAATATACATCTATACACCTAAATTAAAAGTACTTTAAATTTTAGAAACAAATGTACCGCCACCAATAAAGTCTGTCAGTTCGTCTTGCTAAAACGCTTCATCAGCTACACAGGCCAAATTTTACGCCAATTGGTGGCGGCGTTCGCTGTTTGAGCTTGGATCAAAGAAGTGGAGAAAACGAGGTTCGGCGGAGGATTTTTAAGAAGCCGAAGATACCCCCGTTTTGGCAGGCCGTCAACGTTAATAAAAAGAAAACGTTAAAAATGTCGCGATGTCGTACTCAACAATCGCCGATATACTACAGGGTGATAGCTGAGAAATTGAAGATATCTTATGCATCAGTTGAAACAGTTTTGACCGAAATTATATGCGTCAAAGTCACGACAATGCAGCAGAGCACGCATCGTTACTGATTTTGGAATATTAGATGAAAAATTCGATTTCTATATTTTCGCAACCTTTTTGTTTGCCGCACCCTGGCTCCTGGACGACCTGGCTCCATGAAACTTTCCTGTTTCCACAGATGAATAATTTGAAGAAACAACGCTTTAAGACCACAGGGGCGATAGATACAGATTCGTCGGAGCAACTCAACTCGATTTCGAATAACGCGTTGGAAAAAATCAAAGAGTGGGAAAGAAGGTGGCACACGTGCATTGCCGCGGGCGGGAGCCATTATGAAGGGAACAAAACACTTTTGAAGGTTAAACAAAGATTCTTTTTTTATAAATATGTATCAGAGCTTTTTGATTCGCCGTCGCATATATCGGTGATGAGCGGTCTTTGCTTAGAGATCTGTTGACACGCTCACACCTGCGTCCGCGAAAACATCTGACAGGCGCCACAGGCTGTCCCGTATCCGCGCAGGCAGGAAGCAAGGCACCAGGTTATGATTGACAACTTTAGTAGAGCGTTACGATCCAGTGACCTACCGTGCGTCCTGAAACCCGGCTGACTTAAGAGGGAGGGCGGGAAACGACCTGACTGTCTGACCTTGTTGCATAGTAGTCTGGGATGCGACAGCGTTTCAATGGTCAGTGCTAGCGTAATCCGCCGGTCATGCTTCAGCTCTAGCCGAGGCAGGCAAGGAAGCACCAGAACATCGGGCACGCGTACGGGTTCTACCCACTTGTTTTCGAGACCCTTGGCGGGCCGGGTCCGAAAGAGAGATTCTACAGATTCGGCTGCAGAAGATCGGGAAACGGCGGTATTCTGACCAGCGAAGATAGAAGAATAGGCGCTTTTCTCAGATAGCGCCTGTCTCGGAACGTGCAACGGGTCAATACCACCTAGGTCTAGGGAACCCTCTTGAGATGGATGGTCTCTGCACTAGACCCCTTCGGTTGCCAGTTATTATGCCTGGCTGGCACGTTAAAGGCAGCTGTATATAAAGCAAAATTAAAGTTGTGTTACATCGCCAACTAAAAACGTAACCCAGAGAAGCGTAGGCGAGCAGCCTCACTACCTGGCTAAAATAGTTTATTAGCTCCAACTAGCTTATTAGCTCCAAACCAGGGGGAGGTTTACTACTACATTTTCGGACAGTACGTAAGCATTGATAGCCCTGATAGACGCCGCATTTGTAATTTCTTAAATATTCAGACTTATCTATAAGAACAGCCGCAGGCTAGAAAACGGCTTGGTTGCCCTTAATATGTAGGGGCAGCCCCGAGGTGGTTATCTCCCATATGCTTGTATCGGGTTATGAATGGAGTGAGGGGTAGGCGTACCAGACCCTCCTGGGGGCTAACGGACAAGTTCAGTTCAGACGAGCGCCGGAGCAGACGGAATCATGCCACAGAGACGAGTTCAGGCGAAGACTCCCGGTAGAACGGAAAGGGCATCGCTATGCCCTCACGGTTATCTGACGCACATGCTCGGGCCGGAGGTACTCAAAACGAAGAGACAAAACAAAAGCTAGACTGCTCCGCTAGGTGTAAATGAAATGCCTTCTATTCTCGAGCCAGGGGGGGGGAGATCCCGGTGCAGTGAAGGTGTGAGGTGTACGCGAGCTACTACGGTACATCATGCATACATAAAACATTCTACAATAAAAATAGAAGAATATTGAGAAACCAGACAGTAAGTAGCCGAGCGCGATTGACGTCTCCCACAAAGCCGAAACAACGTATGTAGGCTGTCGAAAAGGGCAGCTTAGTCTTAATGTACTCAGCTAAGATTAGCAGCGATGGGCTTTGGGTCTCTAGCTTGCCATAACGAATGTACTATAAACCCCTTTTTGCCGAGTTGCGACTGATAACGACAACATGTTAACAAGGTGTGCTTACTGCAGTACAGACCAGGTCTCTTGTACCAATGTGATGCTTCCCGCATTATTTGAGCTGTTTACGAAGCAAGCTATCAGAATGGTGCTAGGGCTTCAGCGAGGGTTCAGCTATACCATGTAGGCGGTTTTAAAACCATAATTGACGTTGTTTCTTAAAACACTCTATTTAACCCAATGCGTCGTCGAAGGAGCTGCTATATGATTTAAGAGTTTCGACGGGTTGTTTTCTAGTTACGGAATGAAACGGTGCATGTGCGTAATAAGATAGTTTAGTAGCACGTTAGTACGAGAACAGTAGTATTGCGGGACAGGCTAACGGGTAAGCGATCGTGCGTTACTTACAGCTTGTGTGTGGGGCAATACTGCAACTCACGCACTGTTTCTCGCACTGTTCACGCACTATTTATCAGTGATCTAGAAGATCCAGGCATGTGTCTGACCGCCTTTTCCCCGCGCCAGAGATATTTGTTATTCGTTCAAGATATTATCGCTACAAAGACGTGCCACATCTGTGAAGCAGAATATGTTGTATAATATTACAAACAAATATGTTACAAAATTTTACTATTGCCTCCAAGGCGGTAACATGAAAGACGTTATATAAATACATCGTAAGTTACAAAAGTATAGCAACATATGGTCACGCCTATAATAGCCCTAAATTCACGTATCCATGAAAGATTCTAAGGGAGCATGTATTTGTCCTTAAAATTGCTTCTAGTTAGCAGCCAACGTAAAATATCAGTCTGTATTAGTCGACAATTAGGAAGAGTAATTTGTATCCCAAATCAGCCGTAAGGTTAACATGTGCCATTCTACATTAGAGTCCTCACCCAATGAACCTAAGATGATAATCCAGTGCAGCAAAACGACACCTTTTTAAACTTTTGCCTGCATGTGAAATAACTGAAATCACAACGATAGGGTATAGTAATTATTGTGGGTCAGGCCGCGTCAGTTTCGTTTTTAAATAATAAAGCTAAAGCTATACGTTTCTCGTGTGATTTTATCTGTTTTTTTTTCGAAACTTTATATTCCTTAAAGGCCTTCTTTAGTTTAGCTCAGTAAACAAAATTTCATTTCGGAGAACCCAAAGTTTGTCTTGGTGAACCAAGCAGCCTCGCTATATTGTATTCTACAGAGTAAGCATCCTCTTTTTACAGTTAGACATGTTATTCCTCTAAATATGTAAACGTAATGTAAAATACGATTCTATTTGTAAACGACGTTCTTAGTAGACCGTTAGCAAATGTTTTAAAGTTGTCCTTGCGCTCCTTGTCTGATAGAGCAACACATGATTCTTGCATGACTGCTTTTGCCATTTTGTTTTCCTCTGCCGAGCCATACCCAAGACACGGATGAACTTAGTAACCTTACTGTGATGCTACGGCCAGCGAGTGTTGGCAGGTTTTTATTTCGTCAACCCTATCACACTACGCCTCCCGGCCTCGTTCTCCCAATCATAAACTTAAACCAGCTGGAAGCTGCTGGAACTTTATTAAGAACTTCCGCGTTACATACAATACGGAAAGAAATGCTTGGCATCCACTTTTTGTGTGACGAATCAAACTCGAACCCACGACTAACAACAGGAGAGTCGCAGGCCACACTGTGCCACATACGCCTCGGCGACGTAAGCGGATATTCGCTTGTAGGCCGCCAAAATTTGATCGGTTTGCAGCATCCGGGCAATTTTGAGCAGGCAGGCATTCCAGGATGGTTTCAGCTTCAACTGTATCTTCGTAAAGTACCGTCATGGCGACTGGTGCAAACGAAAAAGACAGGCACCCGAATGCATTTGTGTACAGAGCTGCTGCTAGAAGGAGGGCAACAGTTTTGCCAACAACTAGATTGCCGTTCAACCATGTAGACCATGTCAGCTCTTCACCGCTTCGGCCGTCGGCTGTTCATCCGCCCGCGACCACGCGGCCTAATCGTCTGTGCTAGCACGTAGGACGAGACTGCGCAAAGACATGCTGACAAGCAAACAGCCTAATCTGTCTGGCTGTCTGTCCTATCTATTTTGCCGTCAAGCACGTAATACCCGCATGCCGGATCGGTTGGCTTTGCATGTTCTTTGCAGAGCTGTTAGCAATAGATGGTGCTTCTATTGTTGTTGCTGTTGTTGTTGTTGTTGCTATAGCAATTGCCATCGTTCTAGGAAGTTCCGTCTATATCGACTCTATGCAGGCAGAGGATTTGAGAGGGAAGTTGCAACTCTTTATGCAGTTAAACCCCCGCCGGGGGTAACGAAGTCCGGTCCTCTCGGCAATGGTGGCCGGCACGAGGTGCCACTGGTCAGTTTTCTGTTGGCACTGCCTTTCTCTGGCACGATGCCAAGCGTTTTTTTTTTCTATACATCTTTCTTGCTCTTTCTTAGCTTTGCTCTCTCTCTCGCTCGCTCTCTACGTGTTCTTGTCAAAACATAAGCACAAGAGACTCTTTGTGCGTTCGTGGCAAACGAATTTAGCAGGGGTCTGCCACGAAAGCCCTTCTTAGCGTCCGCTAGATTCACGAACGGCACATGCTACGAGATAGTATGCTAATACTGCATTTTGCTTTTCCCTTGGTTTCATAGATGTAAACGCCTGCGCGTGTTTTAGCTAAAAGCTACAAGTGGGACGTTAACACTAGAGCAAGAAGAACATGGCAATTTCTACAGGATAGCAGGAGGGTATGACAACAACTAGAACACTTAACACAGGCGCAAGTGTGAATGCGTTGTGCACGAAGCACTAAATAGACATAGCTACAGATTGAGCGTGTGCGCTTGACGTGCTTTCCTATGACAATATTTAGAGCAACGGTTAAACAAAACATCTACGGGATGCCGGCGATACGACTGGTAGAGGCATAGCGCTTCTGCGTATGACGATTATTTGTTTTCCCGTTAAGCTGGATCAAATCCATGGCGAGATAGCCGAGTTTTCCGACGTTGGGACCTGTAGGTGTTTTTATTCTCTCGCTGTTTGTTGATCTAAACACAGCCAACCCAGAGTTGCTCTGAGGGGAACTGCGTAACGTGTATTTGTTTTTCCCTGCAGGGAGAAAAGCCCGAGACGAGCAGATCGATCGTGAACAAACCTAATAGTGCACGTTTTCCTGGTCTCCCGAGGCTCAACGTATGCTGCGATTCCGAGGCTGATTGGCTACCGCTGCTGCTGCTGCAGTTGCTGCCGCTACTGCGTCCGTCCGTCTCTATGCGAATTCGAAAAAAAAAAGAAAGAGATAGGGAGATGCCGGGAGAGAGAAAGCTAGACGCAGACGGGAGAAAAGAAAGCAATGTGCGTTCGATTTACCTGTCCTACTGTCGACTGGTGGGGTGAGATGAGCTCGAAGCCACCACTACTACTACTACTACTTGCTCCACCGCTGAAGCAATGGTTTACGGCTCCCCAGAGGTGCGTCGTTTCCTACCTAGCCCGTTCCGTTCACCCCTTTTGTCGCTGTAGACAGACGCTGTAGTGCAGCGTAGTTGGTGGGCCCGGCGGATGGGCGGCGGGCCGCCGGACGGCCGAGGATAATGTCAGCGCGCCAGCATAGATGTTCGTTGGCAATTTGCCAATACCGAAGAAACAACACGGCGGCTGGAGATGGTGGTCTGTCACCAGCATACGCTGTACCGGATCCACCGGCCCTCTTCGTTCGCGTCACTGCAATTCCTAGCCCAGGGGCCTAGTCAGCTAGCTGAACGACGAGGACCTCAGTCGACGGACCTCGTGCCATGCGCATTCTCTCCTCTCTACTGAAGTGAAAACACCCGCTGGCCGATGAGAACCGGCACCATCTGAGGTCTGGGCGAACCCGGGACGACGCCCCCCCGATGGCCGCGACTACCAACGAAATGTCCGCCCATTCGTCTTCCAAAGGGACAAATATGCGACACACTTTGGCGATGGCGGCAGCGACGATTACGGTGACGGCAGCACGCAACGGTGTCAAGAGGGCTGCGAGAATGCGTGTTTTGCGCGTTTGTTGCTGTATAAAGCCGCAAACTCACGGCTGGTCGGAGTTTGGCTGCCGGAAAACGTTTGTCTTCTCTTCTTGTTTGTGGAATAAAACGACAAAGAGGTTTATATAGCTCGTCATTTCTTCACACCGTTGTCTTTTGAAGAATCGACTCGAATGACCCAAACCACAACAAAGATGGCGTTATCTTCCAGTAGGGTAGCACTTGAAAGTGTATTGTTTGTTTCTTGTTTATTTAATTGCAATGAATATGCATTTCAAGGCGGTAGATAAGTAAAAATATCATTCTATGGCTTGCTGTGTGGCATTTAGCGCACGTCTGCGAGTAGAACCGGCAACGACATTGATTGCCAACTTGGTGAAGTCCTTGGATCGAACATACCAAGTCCTGGTAGCCATGCACAACGTACCTTGTGCACACGCACCGACTAGTGCATGCAATTCCATCCCAAGGCTTCCTGGCAAGGTACACATTTAACTGCGCTACGTTTGCTTTCGTTTAAGCTCGACAGTATACGAACCCTTGTATAGCGTACTCACAGGAAAATTCAAGCAAGATTATTCGATGGCAAATTCTATATACACAAGCGCACAACTTACATCACAGTAGGACACTATATGCGACTACTTGAGAGTTCAAGCCGTTTTATGCACAAAGTGTAAAATGCATATTTTATGCGCAAAGTTATTAGTGTGACCGAACGAGCATTTTGCTAGCCCAAAAGTTGCTTAAGTTTAGGTGGTTCAAATAAACATTCTAAACCAATAGCTCTCCCCTTTTTCTCGAATGCAGAAAAGATCTGCCTCAAAGAAACAAAAAAAAATAAGTAGATTTAAGGAATTGTTAATGCAAAACGAATGTGGAAGCCGGGTCACGTTTGCCAGGGTGCAAAGATGCAACAATAATTTCAGCACCTTCTTACGAGCGTGTATATGTGGCCGGGTATCATCACGTTAGAATGTTACACCTTTTATGTTAGCCAATTTGAAGGTCTTCAGTAGGGTAGCATTTGTTGGCATCGAAAGTTTATTCTTCCAGAGGAATCTCTATAATAATAACCATACCTTTAAGGTCCAGCTAAATACACATCATTATCTTTCTGGCGGAGCCTAGGCAGTTTACCAAATGTTTGGGGACAACTGTTTCTAAAATATTTTTACGTCACGTTACGAGAAAACATGAAAACATGTCATGCACGAAAACAGTTTTTCTTCAGAATAACTTCATTTTGTAGGTGTTGTGTAATAAGTCGACCGCGTTCAAGCTCAGCATTAGGTTACATTTCTGAAGTTCATATAACCCTCTCTATTATCGAACGCAAAGCGGCTCTCCTGTTCTATAAACGACTCTTCGGAGGCATGGTTGGCAAAAGTTCCAAGAACGTAGTGTTTCAATGAACCCATTGTTCATCTTGAAAGCGCTACTGTAAATAGTAGATTCAATTTGAGGATCTGCCTCCTAGCCTAATATAAAAGACATTTCAATTAGTTTCTCGAGGGGGGAGTTTTTGCAGGGCAATATTGTGCGAGCAGCACCAACGTTTCCCAACATGATCGGATGGAGAAAAGGTTGTTGGCTATGGTTGTTCTCATTTAACCAAGTGTCAGCTTTCAGATACTTGGTGGTTGTTACTAGGCCCTGTGGAAGGGCAAGCTGGCTAGTATTTGTTGTCTCTCTTGTTTTTGGCTGTGTGAAAAGTGGCATAGACACAATTAATACAATCTGGACGTTGGCGAGTTCCAAACCAGCCAACGGCGTAATAGCGCAGAAAACAGCTATTAAAAATCACGTACAACTTGTAGGAAAGCCGGCAATATCCTGCATGTCAAGTAAATCATGTATTTAGGATCAACAACCGTTCAACAACAAACGATAATAAACGATAATGACGACAACGGCGGGCGGTAATACCCAAAAGCACCAACTACATCACAAACTCTTACCACGCCACATTAGGTTATCTACCATGGACTGCCGCATGGTTGGCAGGTAGATAGCCTGCCAATCATGCGGCGCTTGCGAGTTTCTCCTCTTGCGCTGTTTTCTCGACATCCTGTCATCATTCGAAACTCAGTTCAGCAATTCTGTGTCGACAGGCAGCCTGTCGGGTGGCGTGTCGGCTAGTCTAAATAGCTGATAGCTAGAGTAAAACCAATAACGATCTGTTTGTTGCGCGTTCGTTCTCTGCGTCTGGGTATCCAGTCCACGATTCGAGCTGGCACCATGCCGCGTATGCCGCACGCTCGCATACATACATAAGCACGCGAGCCGTGCGGCGGCACGGTGAAAACAGGCCACCAACTGGAAGCGTGTCCTGCGTGCGCGTCCTGGTGACCGCCATTAGCAGATGAGCAGCAACCGACAACGATTACGGCTGCCTCCTTATAGCGGCTGCTGCTGCTGCTGCCGCTACTTGTGAGCGCCTCGCCACTAATTGGCAAATGAGGCCCTTGGTTAGGTAGATCTGGACTGGCGCCAGAGACTGCCGCGAGATCAAGACAGAAACCCTGCAAAGCCTAGTAACAAGGAAGGACAGTGGGAAGTGAAGAGAGAGAGAGAGAGAGAGAAAGAGAGCGATGGATACATATATATATATATATATAAAACAAGAGAGAGAGAGGGAGAACAATATCCAGAAACACCTTTGTCGCTCAATCGCTCTGCAGACAAGATTGCCTGTAGCCAGCCGTAAACTGTCCGTTATTTTGACACGTCATCTTGAACGCGTCAATCGCTCGTTTTAAGAGAGTCTTTGTGCGGGGAACGAAGGGCCACTTCTGTTTTTTCTGCTTCGCCATTCGTCGAAGCGTCGTTGCCAGCATTGTCTTTGTCCAACAAGACGGTATACTTGCTCTACAGATGAGAAAGGCAACATGGCATTTGTTGTTACTTAAAGCAACACGCGTTTCACTCTCTAGCCCTCTGTATCTTGTGTGCGCTCGTTTACACGCTCGCTCGTATTACATATTCATGTATACATATAATAATGAATTTGCCCACTTGACACATCGATGGGTCGCCGGACGTCTGGCTCTCAACGGGCGACAATTGAAACAGCATTTCCGTGCACATCGTTTACAAATATTCCGTTCAAATTTTTACTGGTTAGCCGGCTTGCAAGGCAATATGCAAGATAGTAGTAATGTTGGAAAAGGTTGTTTGGAGGGCCAACAACTAACCCAAGGTTGTTACACGAATTGCTGTTTGTACGGTCAAGTAAAGTCAGAAGCCTTTGTGTTTAATGGCGTACGGAAAAGCAATAGCTTGCCATCTTTGGCAAAGTGTTTTAAAATATTTTATTTTTGTTAGAATTCGTGAATTCTAAAATTTAATAGTAGAATACCTTTTAAGTTAGAGAAAGAAATCTTAGCTAAAATACTAGAGCAGCTTATATTTAAATCATGAATAAAATGTCCTTCCTCGCGTTAAGATGTGCACAACACAGGATTTTAGCATACTTTGGATGGGGAAAATATGAAGCTAATTATAATTATATTATTAGGTATAGATTCGCCTTATGGAGAACGATTGAAATAATAGTTATGGCCATAAATCAAATTAACATCTGGCGGCAATCCCGCCTCATTAGGCTGAAGTATGATAAGGAGGCGGCAAGGCTACAGTGCATGCCACTCGAACCTTTCTGGGAACGGAACGTTCAGCGAGGGTGTTGGGCAAGTTGGACTCTCGCAACGCAATCAAAAGGTCCGCACCTCTACCTCGTGTTTGGCAAATATACAGAAATGCCTTATTTTGACGTAGGACACAAATTCGGCGCTGAGGTCGGGGACAGTCATTCAGCAGGATCACCCGTTATATATAGTACAGCAGATCTAGTCGAGATTAAGATTTCTGGTACACAACTGGTAAACATGCCTTTACAAACAACCTTCTGCATTTAAAGATACGGCTTTGTATTAAACTGTACAGAAGACGCATCGCATTATACTACACACAACTAGTATCTATTGCGTCATCATGCCCAAAACAATTCAACGGCTAGAAGAAACTGGAGGAGATATACTAAGCGAAGCTTCGTCGACTTGCAAACAGAAGGCACCCGAGTAAACGCAATAAAACATAAGCAAAAATTGACCCGGGATCAGAGGAGCTGCTAATAGACTCCTATGTGATACGCTGCTTCAGTAGCCCTCTTGCAGAGTTATCCCTTGGGCGTAAAAGCAGACTGTATAAATCCAAAGCGTATGAATATTTTTCAGCGTCGCAATTAACTACACAGGATACTTATATACCTCAGAAACGAATAAGTTTTTTTAGGTGGGGATGTATAAAGAATATGTGGTAAAGCATCCTCCGGATTGTCAATCATTGAGAATTACAAGCTAACTTGAACTTGACAGCTTAAATAATAAGGATGTACCGGCCCTTTGCGCGGCTAGTTGCTTAACTATGTTGGCTTTACAAAATGCCTTATTGCAAAATTTGTCTACGCGATTTTTTTTTGCAGTAGAGCAAAAGGATACTCTGTTTAATAGCTGGACGGATCATGTTAGATAGTAGTGACCCCGGGCCTTCTGAACACCGTGATCATTCGTTGTAAGACATAGCCCTATGTCTTACGACATAGAAAACGTCGTGCATAACGAGTACGCCAAAA
>QVRM01006594.1:0-71108 GCA_003439945.1 Dermanyssus gallinae | reverse complement strand
AACGCGAAGCGATTTTGGTGCTTATTATTCACAATATACATATACACTAAACTCGTCAAGCATAGGCACAGCAATTCGTGTAATCGAAAGCGTTCGAACAGTGTGGCCGCTTGTGCTGAGTGTAAAAGCAGGGTTTCGTCTGATTATGCGAGACTATTTAATCACTGAAGTAGTTTCGTCCTCCTCATCTTCTAGAGACTTGACAGAGAAGACTTCTTTCGATTCCTTTTGGCGAAGCCTTGGTTAGTAAATCAGAAAAATGTTGCACCCACTGATATTTTTTCAGTCGCGTTTAGCCTAGTTCCGTAAGTTGTGAAAAACTGGAACGATTCACACGAAGGTATCTGCTGCTCTTGTAAAACCCAGACATATCGTTAACCTAACAACACATTTTGCCACATTTTACTTAAACTTTTCATTGCCGGCAAAAAATTCGTTATTAGCAAGTCGATTGCTCTCTAAAATAAAGTTATCTAACTAGAATGTAAAAATACGTGTGAGCATTTAAGAAGAGTAGTGACCTTAAAGCTAGAACTTAACCATTTTAAAGAAAAAAATATGTTTACATATTTAAACGTATCTATTTTACCGCTATCTTAAATTTTATTTAATTTACATCAATTGAATTATTGTTTACTGATTTACATGTTATCTTAGTATATATGTATTTTATATTGGAAACATTATAAAAACATTATGTTTTCCCAAACAAATGTTTTTATATTTAATATAAAACTGATACCAATTAATTAGACGCAACATGATTTATTTATATCTGGTCTGTCCCTATCCAGAAGTTTAAAGCGAGAGATGCCTTTTATATCCTATCAGCAAGACAATTATTTGGAATCGATGTACCGCGTGGGTTAACTCTGGAAACTGTTTTTTGCCCTTGGACCGAAACCTTTACGCTTGCTATTTCGTCGAAGGGCGATGCTCTATAACAGGCAATTACCAGTCCAAAAATAGGGCCTCGCCGTTGCCGCAGGCAAGCAATGTATGTACACAAACGGCCCTTTTTGTTAGCGTCGCTCAGTGTCTTAGTATTTAATTTTAGAAGCTTGGAAATAATTCGGAAATTGCTAAACGTTAAAAACATTAAAAAACTGCTTGTGTTGCTTACTGCAAACTCGTTGGTGCGTCCTACTGATGTAATCATTGGGTTTTGCGTACTTTGGGGCATACTGCAAAGAAAAAACACTGCTAGGTTGTTATAGCTTCACAAAGCAGGGTCCTATGGTAATTCGCGTTGCGTATCATTTATTGTACTATATTATATATATATATATATATATAGTATATATATATATATATAATATTATATATATACATATATATATATACATAATATACATATATATATATATATATATAGATATATATATATATATATATATATATATATATATACATATATAATATATATATATATATATATATATATATACACATATATATATATACAAATATTGTGATGATTTATTGATCATTTACAATACGTTTTGCACACTCGGCAGTGCTCGCCTTAATAAAATGGTGGTAAAAGGTGTCACGTGAAGTTAAGAGTCAGTTGTCCGTGTCCTTGCTTGATGGTAGCCCCCCACTCCTATGGACCCGGTGCGAGCGGTATATCCTCAAGGTTCCTTGCAAAGTTAAAACGGTGAGATCCATAAGATTCCTCTTTGTGACGCCGAGCCCCAAGAGCGTCCTCGCAGATTCGGAGTCCCATACACCACTCATAGAGATAGTGATGGATCCGAATTTGCGAGGTTTTTGCGGGTCGGGGAGCGCCGCTTTTAGGAACTCGACGTCATATTTAGGCGATCTTGTCTTGCCGTGCTTTTGCCAGGTCCCGGTTCGGGCCGCAAACCTCGGCATCTAAAACCCAGACCTCGGTAGGTGTTGTTGTTACGAGGTCGGGCTTTAGACCCGGTGCGCCCGGTCGACGGAATACTCGCTCACGAACCACCTCATGACCCCTTTCGCGGAGAAGACGCGCCACGCGATCACAGACTGTCGTCATGTCTCTTTATGGTTTGTTTGTGTGTTGTATCGCACATCTGAGCGACATGAGCCAACGTCTCAGGCGCATGACACCCGTGCCTACAACGTTTGTTGTAGCCCGGGCGTCCCCTGGCCAATCTGGCACGCGTTGGTAGTGCGTTGATCCTGAGCTTTAGTAGGTTTAAATACTCCTTACCAGATAGGTAGGGCATACCCTTAATCCAGTAATGTACAAAGGGCGTTTCGTGTGCTTTTTTAAAATGTGCCCCATCGAACGTGTTGTGTAGTTGTTGAGACCAGTAGTCGGTCTATTGTGTAGCGGTCTCAATGGAGGTTCCCAAGCGCTCGCAAAGAAGTCTTGTTTTCGCAAGATCTTTTTTAAAGTGCTCGGTGGTTAGCATCCATTAAGGTGCGTGGAGTGTTGTAGTGCTGTCAGGCGGGAGAGGCGGAGTCTGGGAATGAATGTTTGGAGGCAGGGGATGTCCAGACCGCCGTGTGCTGTGTGCGTGTACAGGTAGGCGTTCGGCACCGAGTTTTCGAGCTTAAGCCATTTCGACTTAACAACCTTTCTGATATCTTTATCTAGGTCACTAAGGAGTGCGTAAGATGGTCTGGGACCGGAGACCAGTTTATATAGGAGACGGGGAATGAGAAAGTCTTTCAAAAATATGAGTCTTTGGTGGGGTTTAAGGGAAGCTATCGTGAGTCTGTTGAGTAAATTAAGGAGTATATCCCTGGTGGAGTCAACTCTGCCATTGCTGTCAAAGTCGACTCCAAGATATCTCCATCGATCGCTCATACCTTTAGCTGGCAATTGCCGATCTCCAACGTTAAATTCTGGTACGGTATTGATAAAACCTTTACCTTCCTTCCTATTAAATAGGTGGGAGATAGTAAAGCTTTTATTAGTATTAATTTTAAGGCCTCGGGATTTCAAAAGTGGGTCCGCAATATTAAGGAGCCGTTGGAGAGTGGATTTCGTGGAGGCTAGGAGGATGAGATCATCCGCAAAGGCTAAGCCCATAAGGCGGAAGTCATCAGTAAGTTGGTACCCGATATTAGTTTTAGTCTCATTTTGAAAGAATGTCGTCGAGAACTAGATTAAATAAGAGGGGGGACAGAGAATCTCCCTGTCTAACACCCCTAGTTGGCCGAAATGTGCGACTATATATATAAATATATATACCAGGTGTGTGCATATGAAACCGAATTCCGTGAACAGGGGGCGCTGCTATCGTAGTAGCTAGCAGCCGATAGCGGCAATGGCACAGTTTTGTTGGTGGAGTGTTTGGCTCATTATTCCACGAGCAAGACCACACCTTCGTATTTCCTACAAAATTTCCGGGAGCGTTTACCATGTTGAACTTTGTGCCAAAAATCACTGATTTGCGGGGAGCTCTCATTTCCTGTTATCATTTAAAGAAACCTGCGACCGAAGCGTATGAAATGGTTGTCGAACGACAAAGCAGCAAAAAACCGTCAAAAAGTTTGACAACACCGACCTCCAAGCTTTGTTGGACATAGATGACATGCAAAAGCCGGAAGCATTCGCTGCTCAACTAAAAATGTGCCAAGCAACCGTAGGCAGACGCCTGGAAGCCATAGGGAAGATTCTGAAGCTCTTAAAGTTGGTCCCTCTTTTAATTCATAAACTGAATTAAGAACAGCAACAGAACCGACAAACAACCTGTAGGATTTCTCTTGCGAGTTTTGAGTACAAGTCATTCTTGCATCGGATCGTGACCAGGGGTGAAAAGTGGATATTCTTCGGAAAGCTCAAAGGCCAAAAGTCATGGTTAGGTCCTGGCGCAGCGGCGTCATCGACTGTGAGGCTATGACAACGCGTCACCAGACGAAACGGCGTCAGTAAAGAAACAGACACAGGATTCAACTGAAAGCAAGTGGCCATGAAGCAATTTCTATCGAGTATCCGTACGGCACGTATACGTTTATCTTCGAGGCCCTTGGCAGGCCGGGCCTGTCCACTCGCGTTTTGATGCAGAAGGTCACGAAGCGGCTGATTCTAGCTAGCGGAAATGGAAGAACGGGCCTCAGGCAGCGCCTGTCGCTGGATGTGCAACGGAGCAATGCGGCTAGGGTCCGGAGAACTTTCCTGAGATGGCTGGTCCTATGACTGGACCCCCGTAACGGTGCTCATGTTCGCAGGGACCCGAAGTTCATGTCCCACCTTTGACGATATATACATATACCCCTTTTATTAACTCGGATCTCGCTATTTACTCAGTATATGTTTTTTCAAACTCCATCTTACAGGAATATGGAGACTTCCTCAAAGGTCTAGAGTCTAGCATGAGCATCCGCGGCCACCGAAAGACGATTGTAGAAGGGAACTTTAATGCGACCGACAATCTCTGGGGAAGTAGCTCTTCATCAAGTAAAGGAGAAATTCTCCTAGGGTGATTAACCCGAACAAATCTACAACTTAGGAAGCACCCAGGGTACTAGAGGATCCACGAGGAGCAAGTAACTCTACACAGCTATCTTCACGCAAGCTCCTTCGCTAATTTAGCTTGCTTCCTAGCCCTGTTGCCACACACAACGACAACGCTTTCCCAGGTTAAATTATGCCCAGAAAGCATCATGGAAAACAAACGTACATTATCGCTTTGAATGAAATTATCATGTTTTCAATATTTATTTTAACGTTGCATCACTATTCACCTCAGCACTTATGGAATGAGGTATGAGGTGAATATATTGAGAATACGCTTTTATTGAGACATCTGTGATACCAGTCTTTTTGTCCGATAATGGCCTTATAGCCCACTATGGTATGCACCTCTTCTAACTGAAAAGCATGAAAACCAATTCAAAAGTGGCCGGTCCAGGTCTTGAACTCTCAAAATGAAAACGAGGCCTTAGCCACTAAGCTATCTTGCATATATATATATATATATATATATATATAACAAAAGAAAACCATTGTCGATACCTAGGCCGAGTCAGCGAACTGACAAGCTCTTTATTAAGAGTTGGTCGTTATAACTCCGCCAGTGGCCTATTTTTCACTGGCTCGCGAGTTCATATCGTTACTTCAGTTACTATAAGCAAGAGCGCCTGACCTGGGGCACGCATCCAAGCACGATAACCCACGTTCCGCTTTACTCGTTCCTCTAGCTTTCCCACTCTCTTTTGTTTGACTCTCTTTCTATATTGGTTCCTGTAAACAGCAAAATCGTGAGAAAGCTGCAACCCAAAGACGCTTCTTCCCTAGCACTATCTGCTACTTTTACTTCTCCCCCTTGGTCTGTACACAGCCAAACATGCATGTGTCCTTCTGTCTTCCGTTCGCTAATAACGGCGATTAGATGACGCCGCGACATCGTCTTGACTTTACCGTCTATATGCATTTGATTCTCGCCATCGAACATCGATATATTCGTAGCCTGCCGGAGGCCGACATGTATCTCTGTATAATACACAGGGGCCAAGTAAGTGGTCAGGCATGTCGTGTCGTCAGATACGCAGGACTTGCTTCCTTGATACATCGCTTCCTAACCTAGTTCTCCCAGAGTCGCAAGGGACCGGATAGCTCGCTTCAGCATTGAAGCTAAGCAGAGCAAAGCACGCGGCATCGTTGTCGTCACATTCAACGATGCGAGCTGCTCTGAGATCGAGCCGCTACTGATTCGCTGCGCCCCATAATGTGCTCTGTGACTGACACGGTGATAGAAGTTGCAGCTCATGGCACTGGCGTTAGGAGTAACAATAGGGTAGTCGTAGTAGTAAGTAGTAGTAGTAGTAGTTGTCGCGATAGTAATGACGGCCGTTTGACGAAGGCGATAACAACCCCCCGGGTACGACGAGGTTCTCCGTTTGCTTGAGAACCTACAGAACGCACGCCCGTGACACGCAAAGCGACAGGCAAACGATTCATAGATACAGTTGGTACGCTTGTCGGGAGCGACATAGGACAATACAATGCAACATCTACATGGGCCTCGTATTTGTTGATACTATCGCTGTTGCTGTTATCGTTGCTACTTTTTTTATTGTTGTTCCTCCCGTTGTTGTTGCTACTGTTATTGTGGTTGCTGCTGCTATTATTGTTGTCGTTTTTGTTGCTGTCGTTGTTGCTGTTGCTATCGTTGTTGTTGTTGTTTGAAGAAGTGTAGCGTAACAATTTCGATAAACATAAGAAGTGCGAGATTGCCGGCCCTGTGCGCGAACGACACGAACGACAACAAACAACCACAACGCCGAATTAGGAAACTGGAGCTAGGACCACAAAAAGCCTTGCCGTCTTTACCGTACGCGAGTTACGAGGAGATTACCGGCGCACTGCACGCACTGGCCGAACGAACTAAATCAGCTTGAACGTGACAATGAACGCTCGTCTTACTCATATGCTCGATACGGGATATACAAGCGTGGGGTACACAACGATACAGGCAGATATAGTTCAAGCATAGGCCAGCCAACGATACGGGCATACTCGATACGGGTATACAGTATACGAGTATCTGGCAGGGTACACAACTTATCGACGAGACACGACAGTGGCACGACCGCATTCATACGTAATATGAATCAGTAGTAGTAGCTGCGTCAGTGCGATGGCAATCAGCGTCTCCTGATTGTGAAGGAGCCGGTCGCATGAAGGTACTAGCGCTGACACTATCGGCTGAGGCCGGCGAACTAGTCTATGATCCTGGCAGTGCATTGGTATGTAGCGTGCAGTGATGCTTAACCGCTGGGTGACACGGCCGTCTTCGAATCGGCTGCCACTGATTATCGGTATTGCGCTCGCATGACCACTGACCGACTGGTCAGAGCATTCAGGCCTATCCAGGCTCTCCGACAGACAATACATACATACACACAACATACCA
The DNA here is from genome assembly GCA_003439945.1 of Dermanyssus gallinae. Classification (NCBI taxonomy): domain Eukaryota; kingdom Metazoa; phylum Arthropoda; class Arachnida; order Mesostigmata; family Dermanyssidae; genus Dermanyssus; species Dermanyssus gallinae. The sequence goes on along the minus strand of QVRM01006594.1, from coordinate 64,251 downwards.
CTACTCCTTCTGCAGAACATATGAAGGAACGCGCTCGTTGTTGTATTGGTTAAACGCGATGTGGTTAAACCATTGGTTGTACAACCGGCAAAGTGTTTCCATTTGTACGTTTACTTGTTATTCATCGTACGGATACACTATGCTCGTGCGTGTTTCGTGCAGTCTAGGCGTACGTGTGTCACCCGAATAATCACCCGACGAATCACCGTTTAGGAGGGCCTAATGAGATAAGAGAGGAGAGAGGGGAGAGAGAGACCATTGCCGTCTCTGCCGCTGAACGTGGCGTTGGTAAAGGAAGCGTGAACGATTGATTAGGCATGGCGTACTCATGCGTGTGGATGTCTGCGCGTATAAGTGTACGTATATATATATATATATATTTATATATAGGTGGTTTGTAGGCTACGGCGCAGGCGATCACATGCCTACGGCTGTCGCTATCGGTCATCTACCTATGGCGGGCAAAACGGCGAAGAGCAGGCGACTCCACCACGATACCCACTACCATTGCGACTGCTACTGCACAACCACTACTAGGACTATTCCTGCCGGTTTTGCTACCGCTACTGCTGTTCTCACTGTTGTTATACCCCAAGAGGTCCTACCACTGAGAAAATAGGAAGCTATGCTATAGACGTCATCTACTCGCTACTGCCGCCGGCACCTATAGCATGGAGAGCTGCTATGATCGAGGTCAGCCCCGCCTTCGTCCCCGCTTTGGCCATGTTCGGCCAGGTTCGAATTAGTTCGCCCGTCCTAACTTCAGCTGCACATCTCACTGCACATGTTCCTCGGCCCTCGCCTTGATCACTTCTCTTCACTTCCCTCTCCCCTTCTCCGTACGAGCCACCACACAGCATGCACATCTCACACACTCATACGGAGACGAGCAGGACGACAAGTACAAACGAAAAGGCCAATCGCGGCATCGCAGCGGATAATAACACCACGAATCCGAAATGCGAGTAAGCAAGCCAGCGTCTCCACGGCCGTTTTCGCCTACACGTAGACATCGCCTTTGCAGTAGCTTCTGTGTGTATGTGTATATATATGTATATATATATATATATATATATGGCTGTCGAAGCAGGATGGTACAGGACGATGCCACGTACGGCGTTTTCCCTCGCCATCATAGCCTCAAGCAGAGGGGTCGAAGGACAGCCGGACGAATGCCGTCCTCCGCATCCCTGGCTGACTCGCTGCTGTGAAAAGCCACTTTGGTGAGGTCCTGTTCGGCGTCTCGGCCGCACGCAGAGCCTCACTGGACTAGGAGGATCAGGTCAGACGCAACCAGGCAACAACAAACCGAGGGCCCCAGCTTGCCGCAGCTGAGGATGAGACCCTCTCGCTCGAGTTCGCCCTGCGCCTCCACCCCTCCCTTTGCCGTCGACCAGCCGAACCGATCTATCTAAATAGGATTATGGTTATTTGTGAGTGGTGGACAGTCCGCACCGAGACATATCGGCATGTAGTTGCAGACTTGGTCGAATCCGCAGTGGTGACGCGATTCAGGACGCAAGACAGGAGAACAGGCAATAGTTACGGTTAGATAAAACTGATGAAACAAAAGAAAAGTACGTTGTTGGGAATGCGGTAACTTTCGCCGACGGTTGGGTATCGAAGTGACACGCCTACAGAAACTTTGCTGCTTCGCTTGATTGCTATAGGGTCTACTTCCCTATCGATCTATCGACACTGATGTATATCTTTCAACACGTCAATAAATGGCTCTCTTCATTCATCTTGCCCTCTCTCTCTCAATATTTCATTTGAGGCGGACACAACTGGGGTAGTTATAACAGCGCTATTGTTGTTATGACTACCCCAAACAATCCCCCACCCCTCCCTAAAAACCTCACCAAACAAACCGCCATCCAGCAATTAAGCAGATGTCAGCTCTGTGTCGACCTGCGTGTACTATTTTGCTGGTTCAACATGCAACGCACAACTGTGTACAGCGCAATAAGCGCTTATATACCAACAGCAGCAAAGCTTAAATGTTTCGGGCTAACCCTCAGCCAAGATTTAACGTCCACGGGGGCTGTTTTTCGGACTGCTTCATAGACGAAACCCCCCCCCCCCCCCATAATCACAAACGTGCAACGGTGGGGCTCGAACCATATGTGCACCTACGTGTCTCCTCCGATTGCGAGGTGCAGGCAAATACGGCGAGTGCACCTACCACCACCGCCACCGGGCTCGACGCAGAGCTAGTTCTTTTTTGTTGTTAGCGGAAAAAGATGGTTGGCCCCGATGGGAGACAGGAGGGGCCAACAGGACAGTCACCGCAGGTGATACCCTCGGATCGACCGGCAGTCGGCATTTTGCACATAGACGCGATGCAGCTGCTAAGCGTGACATTTTGCCTGTATCCGATCGCCACAGCCGACCACCAAAGTGGCCCGTGTGACCAACGCCGGTGGTGACAAGAACTGTAAGCGTTATACCCACGTTGCGTGTGGATGAATGCGGCTGCAAGCCGGCCACTTTGAAATCGCCGCCGTGAATTGCGACGCGGCTTCTTCCAGCGAATTCTAAGCGACCCCTCTCTTAGTGCAGGGCGGGTGTGAGCCGCCAAGCTGTTGGCGTAAATAAATAAGCATTTTGTGCAACTGTTTGTGCGGGGCGGCCGTCGACCAAGTTGCTCCGCTTGAACACTTTTCCTGAATACGCAAGTATATAATGGCCAACCCAACTTCGACCTACATTCGGCAAGGAAACAGCGACATCCTTGATGTTGTTGGCTGCATGCATTTGAGGGAACTCGAGCCGAGTGTGTGAAACAGTCGTATGTTTCGCGAAAAATCCAAATTTTCGTCTGAGAGTCATGCTGCAGACACTGGCCGACACATCCACCGCGGTCTGTGAAGAAAAAACATCACACTCATCTTTTTTACAGGTAGTTTATACTAGTAGGTGCGCCATCGTCTAACATGTATAGCCGGAACCAGTTGAGATAAATTGTCGTTGAAAAATGCCGAAACTCGTTATAATCTAAGTTCACTTAAGGAAACCTAAGAATGCAAAAAAAATTACATAAATGGACGATTTGTTAACTTAAAGATAGTCTATTTGCACTAGCTCGGTGTTTCTTCTGCACAGTTTTGTCCGCACAAGTCCCGCTTACGCAATGTAAGAACAATCGTTGACAACTTCAGAGCCGGTGGCGATTTTTTTATAGCGATATAACAAAGATATATAACGTTGTCATGGAAGAAAAAAACAAAGTTAGTTTATGTGTACGACTGCAGGAAAATGGGTCCATAATCTGCTTCATCACATGGTACGACTACCACCAACATATATGTCGTCAAGGTGAACACAAATATCTGCGTTTGCAAATATATTGAAAAATAATACATAAATTGCTATTACATACACGACTGCCCTGAGCACAATCTCTCTAACATTTGTGTTTTTTAAAAGCAAAATTTTAGAGCGACAGTAAAACCATTGTATTGTATCTGGCCTAAAAGCGAATAAAACGGTATATATATATATATATATATATATATATATATATATATAGCAGTACGAATTACAGTCCCAAATGTTAAGGACGCAAACTGCGCTTGCCTCACAATGCATGGACAAGACGGACGCGACAGTTAACAAATCGACAGAAACGCTAACCAACTATCGGACCAAGTATTGCAAGGGTTCTACCTTTGATCGACTCTGCCATGGAATTTTCCTGCGCAGTAAAATAGGCGACAATTTTGTCGCATGACAAGGCTTTCAGTCTAATCGATTTAAAAAGGTTGCCGCTATACCTTAGAAGACGGAGCGAATGTCTGATGCTAAACCTGGCACATACAAGATTAGGCGCATACATACAAGTTTACGCGGGTCAGCTAGAGTCAATGAATGAGCGATCATCAAAAATAGACACGCTCGTGTTTCTAAATCTGCAAGTTTCAGCATAGTGGTGGGTTTCAATTTCAGACCGTTCAGCGGAATATAAGGCTTTCAACGAAGCCTTTGGCAACCTATAACAGTCCAGCTCCATTTTTGAATCTGAACAACCTCAAGCCTAAACTGGTCTAAAAAATCGGTCTATTTTAGCGTAGAAGAGACCGCATAATAGCATACGTCAGTGGAGAAACAATCGCCAAGGTTCTAAATCTAAATCGTTAGCCAAAGGACGTCAAGCGTTTGAACAACACGAATTTAAAAAGCTCTCCTCAGAGTGTGCGTTCCCAAACCACAAAGGTTCCGTACTAAATTGGCGACCGATCGAGCTCTCGCGATCTTCGTCGCGTCAACTCAGAGGTATCAAGAAGATCAAGAACTTTGTCAGAAAATCCTGTGAGAAAGTTTAGCGGGTCCACCGATCTCGGAACGGCCAGAAAATGGGACAGCAGAACAGATGCTTGGCAGCCCAAGCCTACGTCATGAAAGCGCATCCTATGGCGCGCACACAATAGGTAGAATTGCCACAACAACCGATTTAATTTGGCGGACAGCACGCTGTACCACCGTATATATGCAACAATCGGTCCAGCGACAGATGCCGAACACTAACTGGACAGTTTAGGCATCCAGTAGTTAGCAGTTCTCTATGGGGTTTTGGAACACTATAGGATTTAACTAGGCTGCCATGAATTTATGTACACCAGTGGTTTGGCAGGCGACGTAAACTGTCGTCTCGACCAACCTGGTGCAGGAAGAGCGCACATATTACTAAACATCCTCTACGAATTTCCTACGCACAGCACACCTTCAAGAGCACCAAGAATCATCAACAAGTGACTTTATTACAATTAACCTAGCCCCGAACGACATCCAACATCAAACTTCAATTCCGGTAACCTCCGTTTAGCGAATGCTTGCTCTCTGCGAAACATTGACTATGACAATCCTGAGCTGCGTAGCTCTAGTGAGTAAAAATAAAACTCTAGAAGTATCAGCAATATGGAGACAGTCGGAAGTTTAGATGCAATCGGCGATCACTTACAAAAGCCCGGGTCTGTGGATATGTAAGACTAGGAAGTGATCAGTATCAAGCAGGGTCGGAAAAATCGTTGCAATCGGCGATCACGTTGCTTAATGAAAATTAAAAGGTGCCTGGACATAGGAGATAGACCCGTTAGTTGGCGAGAGTGTATAACACCCGAATGTTCTAACAGTAATGGTGCTCAGCGCCTGGAAAATGTTTTCGAACGTTAGGGCTTAAGCCCAAAAACAACATGGATACAGGCACTGCAGGTCAACGCGCAGTTTGCGCGATCATTATAAACGATATCAGGAAAACAGTGAGCCGCTGTGGGAGATCAATGTTTGCAGTATTTGTGGAAAGTTGTCTGCCTTCGATACTGCATCTCGCAACACTGCCAACCTACAAAGTGGCAACTATGCACCACCACGCTTTCTCAAACAAATAGCGTATATTCTCTGGAAGTGTATGTGACAATGGATGACGGTGTTGTCAAACATCCAAAATGTTGACAAACAACGAGTGTTGCGTAAGGCGATAACCTTAGCCTAGTTCTGTTCTCTATAACTGTGTGGTAAACAAAAGTGACCTGCTGGAATTAATTTCTTCTAAAAGCGACCTTAAACTAGTTTCATAGCTTTCCTTTATTTTCAATGTAATACATTATGTATATGTTACACGTATTACGATGGATTAGCTAAGCCAATATGTCCTAGTGGGCGCGTATTGTGGCGGTCACGTGTCCGTTTCGATGAGGTCAGGCCGACACCGCCTCAGAAGTGTGCCCCGAACGGGGGCAGCGTTTCCACGTTGTATATCAAGATCCAGACGTTGTTTGAAAAAAGACGACGACCTGTTATCACCGGATGGCAGGTTTAACAAGGTGCCAACTTTGCGGATCAGCTGCTTGGTCCGAACGCCAGGAGCACCTAGGGTTTCAAACGCGAGAGGGCAGAGTGCGTGGGGATACCCGATTGATGAGTATTTTCTCAACTTGCTAGTCTCCACAAGGCGGGCTGCATAACCAGCTTCGGATGCGCCGCCAAGACCATAGAAGGGGCTAAGGAGTCGGCAACGGTTGCGTCCCAAACCAGCATTTTGCCTCGCTCGAATGGTGTAAGTGTCATCTCCGTCTGGACGTCTGTCGTCTTCCGCGCAGAGGCCTGGGGGTTCAAGGATGCACGGACGACCGCACGACCTAAGGGCTCTGCTAAAGGTCTCATTGATAGTAGGCATGTCTCGAGCATCGTCCTGCGCTTATACTGCACGATAGTCCGTGATGTCCTAGTTTATCGACGGGGTGACCGCATTGACACCGATGAGATCTTACTAGGTCTGCCCCTAGGCGTAGGCCTACTGCTATGCGAATCGTCTCATCATCAAGAGGGTGCCTATGGGGGCACTGGGCGCGTGTAACCAGGCACCTGAGTCCTTGGCGGATACGGCGTTTAGACGAGCCCTGGTCGTGTCGTCAGCAGCCTTGTTAAAGAGACGTCGTTGTACTTCATCGTGCAAAGGGGCACTCCAGTCACGCTGGGATAGTACGTTTTCAGGCTTACCTCCAAATCGCGCCTCAAGGTTCTTCTGAAGATAAGTTAAGCGGTTTTTATACTGGCCGACTTCCGCTGTTTATAAAAGGGGGATTGCCCTGTTTTCAGCGCTTAGCATTGATGACACTATAGCAGGCCCGGCCAGGGTCAGTAAATTTGGTACACCGAGGCCTCCTTTAGAAACAGGTAGTAATGCCTGTTCTCGTGCGCTGGCTAGTTTCATATAAACGTAGATATACAGTAATTAACATGTATATATGTCTTTTAGGTGAACATGAAATTTCAACGGCTCAATTTGGCTACAGCACAAAGGGGAGTTGCCGTTGGCAATAAACCAGTAATCGACACAGCGTTTCCGCATTGAGTTTCAACCGATATCCTTTATAGCAAAAACTGCCGTGGCGTTTCTATAAAAGTTGCTTCTACAGCAAGCTTTACAACTAAGCTCGTCTAACGACATGTCAGAGCCTCGAGCGTCAAAGAACTTGACCGCCCGAAAGCAGCGTATTTAAAACGGGTTGTGGGTGTTTACCGAAGCAGCCGCGACCAAATGGTGTATGGCTGCGAGACCCCACTTTTCACAACGAAACTCCAGCGCCGCTTTAATCTGTAGTTATCCTGCGAGTACCAAGAACATTTGCTAAAGACGCGAAACTTTTATATTATGCGTGCACAGCCAACAAGTTCGGACGAATGCACATCTTAAGTGCATCATTTTGGTACCAAACTGGTAGACGTGACGTCTATGATTGCAAAGTAACTAAAATCTCCCGATGGCCATATCGACTGTAGAAACATGCAGTTAACATGTTTGTCTTCTTTGTCAGTTAACTCACTCGTCAAAGCTGTAGAAGCTCAGGAAAATATATATTTCAGTCTTAATCTTGCTCGAACTCGGTATATTTGGTTTTTCATTTGAGTTATGTTTTCTTTCACAATCGTGCATTTTAGAAACTTACGTCGGGACAGCCACCCTCATATCACAATTCAGAAAAATCTTAATCTAATTCCTATACGAAACATTTCCGCCTATCCCTTTCAATGGCAAAAATGATTTTTTCACCGAGTTTGACTATACAACTGAGTTTGGCATTATCATATCCCGACACCTTGTGTATATATATATATATATATATATTTATCAGTTCGCAGTAATTTAAAAATTACAATATTGACTTGTTTGGCGGACTACGAATGCAAGGGCTATTTCACTTAGCGTAAGACGGTGTAGCTTGCTGCCTTGTGATGTTTGCGCTACACTAATGATCTGGAATTGGCATCAATCTCTTCAAACTTTGCTTAGCTAGTAATCTTGTAAGTTCATTCGACTATGTTATGACTAGCACGTAAGCGGTTTTCCTAGGCAATGAGTGAGAGCTCGCTCTTTTCCCTACCTACACCAGGCCCAAATGGGCTCTCGAGCGTCGCGACATTATCGTTGTCTTGACTGGGAAGCTATAAATGCGAAGATAAATGTTCGTGCCATCTTCGCGGCTCCTACTGCCACCGTCAGTTCCTGTGTCTTTCTTCTGTGCGATAGTCGACGACAACTAGTGCACAACCGAGCGACCACTCTATCCAATTAAGCTTCCCTCTTCCCCGCAGCTCCTCTAGCCCAGCTTCCCTCTCAGCTCTAGTTGCACTGTCCATCTCTGCTGCCACATCGTTTCCCCGTGTACGTAAACCCTCTCTTCTGCCCCCTGTACTACTCCTACTACTACCACTACTATTCTTCCGCTCATTTCTCTCCGCATAGTTGTACACGTGCACAGAAGCTACACATATATATTTAAGGTCTCATCATCATCAGCAGCAGCAACAGCAACAGAAGTAAGTAGGAGTATCATCACTCGAATCATCATTGTCCTCAACGTCGTCATGATCAACCAGGACCACTGCTTTGTCGACGTTTTGGCGCGCCACGGCACCACGCGGGCTTCAGGACTGCTACTGCGGCCACTACTGCCGCCGCCACCACTTCGGTTGAGTCATCCCCGACCTCATGGGCGACGTTGTCGTCGTCGCCCTCATCTCATTCTGGTCGTGACTCGGCCGACAAGCCTGCTGTCTGGGTACGCGCGGCCCGCGCTACTGCCCCTTGTTGAGCAGCAGGCGTCCTCAGCACCCGGTGCCCGATCTCATCATACTCCGGCCTCATTCGCGCACGACAGCAACGACGACGACGACGACAGCAACAACAACACCACCACCACTACCAAAGCCGTGAAGGAGCTCTCCGAATTGCGTCCCCGACTCGGCCCGTCTGTAAGTCTCAAACGAGCAGCGACGGATGATCATTTTAACATTCCTAAGCTCTCCTCTCGTGGTTCTCCGCCGCCTCCTCCTCCTCCTTCTTCTTCTCGGCCAAAAGTCCCTCGTTCCCTTCCCCTAGATCCCCAGATCTTCTTGGTCAGGCGGGCGGCGGACAGGCGGCAGGATAGGCAGGGCCACATCCTTCCGTTCTTCTTAAGCTCTTTACTGTTCACTCAGTCAGGCTTCTTCTCCTCAGCGCCTCAGCAGTTCCTCGCTGCCCTGCCTCCCCCCTGCCCGCGGGATGGGCTTGACTTCATCTCTGCTGTGCACAGCAGTTCAGCCTCTATTTCCTTTGCCGTTTGCTTCCCTTTTCTATGCCGTTTCTTCGTGTGTATGTGAGCGTGTGTGTGTATGTTTGTCTGTTTGTCGCATATTCCTCCTGTGGTGCCCGTATATTCATCTCCCCCCACTTCATCTTCCTGCTGCCAGCGGTAGAAACGGGATTCCAAATTTAGCGGCGACGGCAGCACCGGGCCGCGCCTTCCGCTGCTGTTTCTTCCATTCCTGCCAGGAACATTTGGCGGTCGCCACCCAGTCGTTCATTCTGCTGGAGGGTCCTTGAACGTCCTAAACTAACTGCCACATTGAAAGTGTGATCGTAGGCGCACACGGCGGTAACACATTCGCCGAACAAAATCAAGGTGTGCGCAATTCGGGCGCTACTTTGCGCGTTAAACAGTCGCTGCCAAATATCTCGTCATACGGGCGCTAGCCACGCCGTACCAGATTTGGTCTCAGGTCGGTGCCAGCCACGCCCAACGAACTGCCTTGTAAATAAAGGAACAAGCGCTGCGTTCATTTGTATGAAGACACGATTGATTATGCCAAGGACAATGAGAAAGGATGATGACGACAATGAGAAAAAAGATACAGTATAGAAATGAAAATACAAGACGGATTATTACAGACTACTCTTAAAACGGACGAGATAAAGCGAAATAGAGAAAGTGAAGGGAACGTATTCCATTGACCGATTGACCGCCTGTCCGTGCTCCGACGAAACCTGATCGGTGACTTTGACAACTACAATTCTCAGAAGTGATTTTGCTTGATCGTTTGCAGACGACCGAATCGATTGCGGCCATTTTCTACCGCCATCTATGTCCGTAGATGGCAATGCATTGACCGATAATATTGCCAGGCGTCATCAAAATAACGTGAAGCGTACAACCAGATGTACTTAGGATTGCCCAACTGTATGTTAAGCTGTCCGTTTTAAGACCGCTGACACCATTTCGGCTGGCCACTGCAAGCGGTACGTGGCAATACACAATTCCCATGCAGCTTAACAGTTGTCCTGCAAGGAGTAGTTAAGGGAAAGACAAGGTAGGTGGTAGCATATGCGCAGGAACACTCAATATTTCTCATTAAAAGTTGTGAATACACAAACGGGGGCGCACTGGAAACGCTGTGAAAATGACGCACTTCCGGTAATCCGGTACTCTCTCGTTGAACAGAAAAAGGAAGCCCGACAAAGGCAGGAGCAGCTGCTCCTCGAGCCAATTTGCTCTCTACAGCCACATTGTTGCAGCAAATTCCACCAAGTTTCCAGCAGCTTTAATTCAGGCAGAGTTTAATATTACGGCGCGGCGGCGGCGGCGGCTGACTGGCTGGCTGGTTGCGTTCGTCGCACCATTGGGTCGCTAAGGACGCTAAGGTTCTTCTTATTTCTCCTTGGCTATTAGAGCGCTGCGTGTAGGAAAAAGCACGAGCAATAAACGATGCGCGGCCTGGTAGTTGGGTGAACCGACATGGTTTGCCTTAGTGCGGCGGCGGAAGACTAAGGCCATACAGGCTGCGACGAAATCTTTGCTTGGTGCGTGTTGCAAACTCGACAGCAATTCCGCCACCGCCGACGCTGCCGCGGCCGCCGATACGATATAATGAGGGAGAATCTAATTTTGTCAGCCACACTCTAGGACCCTGCAAAACGGCTTAAGTTATTGCAGCACGTTTAAAGTGCGTCACGTGGATGCACGCAGGAGGAACATGCAGAAGTCACCACAATATATGTGCTCACCGTTCTCCACTGGCTGAAGTGGGGCTTTGCTGCTGCTGCTGCATCTAGAATATATAACCGTGTACGCGACTTTGGTTCATCTGTTCGTCTGCCATAAGACAGCGGCAGTATCAAGGAGTAGGGGGCTTGCGTCGAGTGTGCACGAGACTGTTTATAACTTTTGGTGTTTCTAGGACTTACACACATGAAGGGATATATTGTCGGCAGAGTAATTTATAAAGAAGAATGTTTGTATAGATTGCCACACATAAGCGATTCGCATATTTGCCATATTCACATATTTGCCAGCGATTCGCATATTTGCTATATTCACATATTTGCCAGCGATTCGCATACTTGTCATATTTAACGCAGACGATCGAATACTTAAAAGAAAACTAGCTCAAGACGATCCGTGCTGGGAACAGCGCATATGGGCGGGCTGGTAATCGCCAAAGAATAACTCGTTGAAAATATGATTGTATTATACGAGAGAGGCGCAATGTTGCAATGTATGAATCCAACGGCAATCTATGAATCCGATGTACTCGTACAATGTGCAAACTCATCAAATGTTCAATAGTATGAATGTGATAGAAAATACACGACAAACCGGCCTGTCATGGATTTAGCCAATTTAGCAGCTAGGCATGGCTTAGACGCACACCGAGCATGCAATTTCGAGAATACTGAAGCCCCCTCCAGAGTAGAGAGTGAATTGACGCACACGTTCAGCAGTAAAGGTGTTTAAAGATGTTCAAATAGGTGTATTGCAAGAATGTAATTGCATACTTAGTGTTCATTGTGACTTACATCCAAGGCATTCTCTACTAGGACAAGAAGTTGTCAAACTTAGCACTTGCCCACAGCTGCCTGCGCCGCTGTTGTGCTTACGTGTGTTCCTGTCGCTGACTAAAAGTACATCACTAGTAACGTGCAGAAAGCCGTGACTGAGCAGGTGTTTTCCTCTCGTATGCTTAATACCACGGTACTAACGCTGCAGTACTTGTGACTCGGCCCCTCTGTTCTCTCCCTCTGTTAATATTTTGCTTTAACTCCTTCACATCGATCGACGTCCTCGCCACCACCGTGCGAACCCGGCTGGACGTTGCCTCATGCCCTCCCCAGTGCCATTTTTTGGCCTTAACTCTCAAATCGATCGACGTCCCCGCACCGATAGCGCAACCCGGTGGACTTTGACCTCATGCTCATCCAATGGTCATCATAATCGCAAAGGCAGCCAGTCATTGTTTCGCGCTTGCCTACTGCAACCTTCAAAACAATACGAGTGCACGTATCTGCCGTTTCTGGTGTTGCTGTTGAGATAGTAGCTGTTGCTGCTTGCTGCTGATGTCAGCCATACACTATTGCCCATACATACACGCCATGTATTCCCCTCGGGCTCACGACAGGTCTAGCAACTGGGGGTGGAGGGAGTGGGGTACATCACCATCCGTGGTCCTACGGGGCCTTTTGCCTTCTACCAACCGCCGTTCCAGCACCGACCGCAGTGGCGGCAGCGAAATCAAAGAGCTTATTGAGGCAGTTGAATTTAATTAAGCTCCGGCGGTCCATTGTCGAGTCGTCGTCGCCGCTGCCGCCGTCATTCCCATCCTCATCGTATTCGGTTGGACGGATGCGCTTCAATCACGCTGCGATTACACAGGAAGGGAATCGCAGCATTGCTAGAAGTGGGATCGGTGCTGGTGGTGAGGGAAGCGGGGGCTGTGGATCAGCAACTTCAGCATTTCAACCAGCGAACCGCAGTAGCGTATCGTATCGAACAAAGCACGTAGTGGAGCTATGGCAACTAGTACTGGACATCATGTAAAAGCAGGCGCACATCTCGTTTATGGATCTGTCTGTGTGGATGTATATATATATATATATATATATATATATATATATATATATATATATATATATAGTGAGATCGTTTCATTCAATAATTACAGTGGATTAAACATCAAAGCAGATATAATGTCGGCGAGGCGGTGGGTATTTTTTGTTTTTGAACTTTCTTTGTACTATATGTGGGGCACCCCATTCGTTTGGATTTTTTCACACAAAATTGGCTCAATTTTAATAAAGCACACTTTAATGTTGATCTTTAGTTTCAGTGACAGTCGTGAAATTATAATTCAAACGTGTGCAAAAATTAACGAATAGTGTCCTCGCAAGACTGGTCATATTGATCATAAATTGCATGAAGAGCTCGCCAGAATGCCCGCTCACGATACATTTTTACAATTCCACCTTCGATTTGGCAGCCTTACTCTGTTCCGCAAAAAAAGAGCAGATTGCAAGTAAGGGCAGAGCTGATTGCGGGTCTTTGGAAAGATGCTAGTTGATAATCGGGGCAACCTACATGTATATATATATATATATATATATATATATATATACGATTGAGAGTAATCACCTGTACATCTGTAGATACGGCATGAGTATACGAACGAGTGGCTCATTTTACGTGGCTCCGTATATGCTTTATCGGCTAGTTGAATATCGTATATGCAACAAAGAAACTAGCTTTCCTCCAAAAGGTACCACCTTCAAAGACACTTTCCCAGCGGGGGCTTGTGTATCTGTCACATTAGAGGTTAAGCATGACTGCGACCGGAATAGCCAGCCACATCTTCTACGCCAGGAGTCTAAATTCAGTACTCATCGCATTAAAACTTCTACTCTTCCGACTACTATCACCATACCTTACTACGACGGTTATAATTATTTATATTACTATAGTTATTAGTAACGTTACGCATCCCCACCGGTATGCTGTCTACCTAGTGTGGCAGTTACGAAGCGGCTGCTGGTAAGCCGTATCTAATAATTATTTCCCTAGGGCGAACTCCGGCCGCCAGAAGGGCGAATGATGTATTTGTTTACGTGTTTGAACGACGGCATCTGTCCGGCGGCCTCTGCCTTCGACAGCTGAACGAAAGATCAAAGAACGTCTGCAGCGCGAGTTCCTCTATAGAGTTCTACGCAATAAACACGTCGCGGCTACCTATCATTGCGCATAACGTCGGTAGAGCTATGCTTTCAGATGAGTCGAGCAGATAACATCGGACAACACCGGATTCATTCGTTTCCGGTGCCGCACAAAGGTCATACATTCATCGAAAGAAGATTCACAAGATGCGTAATGCGAGCATACATAGCCCTTTAGACAGTTTACCCCTATCTGCCGGGGTCACCTTTGCTACTCGGATATTGGCTCCATTTTCGAATTGAATGTAAACACCTCGTGCGTCGATTGCGGTCAAGCCTAAGTATGGGCTGCTGCTGGAAGGTTCGTCATCAATGTACTGAAATTAAAGAAATATCATTCTGAATTATAATGAATGGACGTGACTGTACTAGGTATAACATAGGTTAAATAGCTGTATTGTTGTTGTTGTTGCGATTCTTATTGTGGCTGTTATTGTTGTTTTTGGTTTTTCGTTGTTTTTGTTACTGCTGCTGCTGTTGTAGTCGTTGTTGTTTGTTGTCATATTTCGTTCTGTCAGGCATTTTGTCTCACCTAAACGTGAATGCAACCAGTTACCGCTAACGGCAGAAACAGCAACAGCTCTAACGGTAGTCGGCTGTCGTTGAGTCCGCAAGATTGTTGTTGTCGTTGCTGCTGCAGCAGCAGCTGCTGCTGTCGTTTCTGCTTCTGCTCATATTGTACTTTACAGACAATATGAAAGACTGTCGTATTAAGGTCGTTTAGTTGGTTATCCGTCTGCTGTCTCTTGTCGACAGACGATATCCACGGCCACGCACGACAAAAACCACGAAAACCACACTCATCTCCCTCTATATATATATATATATATATATATACATGTAAACATCACTCACACTCCAAGTAGATGTGACAATGATAATGCTCATGGCATATATATATATGTAAACATCACTCACACTCCAAGTAGATGTGATGATGACAATGGTAATGCTCATGATGGGGCTGTTGCTTGTTCTCGCGGATATGAGAGGCGCAACAGTTGCTACGGCTGAGTAGTAGTAGTGGGTCGGTGGGTGTTTCGCGGCCTTGCCAGCCAGCCCGCCCGCCCAACAAACCGACCGAGGCCGGTGGTAGGCCAACCAAGGGCCGTGCTGGTGAAATATTCACGTGCGAGACAATCTCAAACATGCAACGCACCACCACCACCAACGACGCACTGGCAGCGGCAGCTGTGGCGGCTGCGTGACAACAGAACGCAGGGTAACCGGAGGCGGAGACCGAAAGCGAAGAGATTTTTCCCGCCACAATCCTGATCGTGCCGCGAACAACTACAACAACACCACCTCCAAACTGACAACAACAACAGCGACGACGACGACGCCCACAACACTAATAAAGCAGGGAAAACGTGCGGAGGGTGACCTTAACAGTGACATATATATATATATATATATATATATATGCAGGGGGCACTATTGTTGCACTGTTGGTGTTTAGTACATATATATATATATATATATATATATATTTCGTAGGTTAAAAATAACAAATCGCACCTGATTTAGCCCTGTCCAGTCAAAGATCATAAATCGTCTTTACTTCTACGATAATAGCTAGATATGTATATTATTATTTTATTTACTAAGGCTATCTCGTAGGCTTTTCGCGTGCTTATGGAGACATCACGAGAGTACGACGAATAGAGCTTCAGAACCAGACGAAAGTGTTTTTGCTGCCTATGTACTGTGTACGTGTATATTCATGCCTGTAAATGTGCGTATGAAAGTCAGTGTATGCATCCGTCTACGTGCTCGGCTGTCGTCATTTAGTATTTTTGACGGCTTTTCCCAATTTTTATACGTTCTTCTTTCGTAGAAGAAACTAGATCGGACTAGTGGGATCTGGATAGCAAAGCACTTGTCATCTTTATCTCGTCGCTCACCTTCATCCATTAGGCCTTAGACCTGAGACCCGGTTAGCTTATCCCGTCGGGTGTCTACCTCGCACCAGGACAGACGAGAAAATTTGCTTGAGAGGCGTAAGGTCTCCCGTTGACATGACACGATTCGTGAGCATGGAATAACAAGTGCCCTGTCATGATGATGATAGGAACTGCTACTGCGACTACAGTTGCTAATGCTTTTAACAATACTGTTACTTCTAGTACGTTTGCATGGCACTCTGTGGAAGGAGAAACAATTTGCCGATAAGAAAAGCAAAAAATATTGACTACAAATCAATAGAATCGGAAACGGCAACTCCCGTCGCCAGTTTACAGGCCAACTAAAGAACGCAGCTGGCGCTGCCTTGTAAAAGTCGCTTAGTCTCGACCTTAAAAACGAAAGACTTCAATTAAATTGTCTTTCGTGCTCGCACAAATAGGGAAAAGAGGAACAACGCGAAACGGAGAAAAGAGTGCGTGTGCGTGTTCGTATAAAAACGACACAACGAAGCCAAGTGACTTATCTAGATCGAGATAGGCGGCTTTCCTTGTAAGACTATTTTTGGGCGGCGCAACACGGAATTGGATTAATTTATCACTAAGCTTTTACTTGAGAATAGGGACAAGAAGGTAGCGCCAAGTGCTAAAAGTCAAAGTCGTCTTCTTGTGCGCATGTACCTTCCTCCGGCTGTGTGGCGTAGCCCGAGTCGGTCGAAAGCATTGGCGCTTCTCCAAGTGCAGTATCTTTCACACACACATATATATATATATATATATATATATATATATATATATATATATATATATTATTAGTTTACTTTAGAATAAAATACACCAGGGCGTGAACTAAGCTACTAACAAACAATAATTCACTTCTTGCCTTTGCCTTCAGCCTGCCAACTGGACTGTTATTGGGCTAAAACGCTCGCAGCACTAACTGTGCGATTCTATCGATTGCACGATAAATGATTAGCGAAATGGCAAATGCTAATTTCTCATTCTCATCGGGCTAGTGTAACAAGCAAAACGAGCGAGACCTCGCGTTTCAAAGGAAAAACAGCGCCTCAAAGGCCAGCAGAGAGAAGGGTTTAGCGGCAGAGGCCAGGGCTTCGGACCCGTTCGGCTCATACTGGCTCGTACTAACGCGAGCCTTGCCCAACGGTCACACAGACTTGTCGAGGTCCGCGAAGATACGCCTATTCCGTTTGAACTTTGTGCTATCGGCCGCAAACGTCGCGTGGACGATAGCGACAACACGGGGTGGTAACAGCGCTCGCGCTCGCAGGGGAACGAGGTCGGGCGGGCCGCTGATGGGGTCATCGGAGAAAAGAGCGCGTGCGCATATTAAAACAGACGGCCCCTCACGTCGACCTTGATTGCGGCGTCCGATTACTTGGTCTCGAGTTGTGCGCTCGGTTGTTCTGCGTTCGATTTAACTAAGTCCACCACCGACACAACGAGACATCCAGCCGCCTATCCATCCGCCTGCCCGGCCGTCGTGCGTTGACCGGCCTGATTAGGGCGTTGAATACTGCTTAACAGTTCAATTATTCGATTCGCACAGCTGCTGTGTGCTGCTTTCTCCTCCTTCTGCTACTCCTCCTTCACCCCCAGCGGCGCGTCCCCCCTGTCAGTTCCCATCGCCGCGTCGTATCTCTCAATTGTCCCCCTGCTTGTTGGCGGCGAGTTCGTGTTCGTCGATCAACGCATTCGCTGTTAGAGAGCAAGGGAGAAGATTTAGTTTGGGTAGGCCCCCGTAAACGCGGTAGGACATAGAGACAGAGATAGACACACGAGAAGACAAGAAAGTGCAAGAACGAAGAAACCCTTTTATATATATATGTATATATATATATATATATATATATATATATATATATATATATATATATATATATATATATATACATATATATATACATAATATAGATAGATATAGGAAACGAGGGCAAGTGGTATGTGAAGCCGAGGGAAAGGACAGCCCTCTCCGGCAGTTTTCTTTGGGGCGTCAACCGAGAGACGGCTGCTGCAAACTTACCGCGTGGAGCAAAGCGAACGAGAAGTAGGTTTTGTCTCGCCTTGATGGACGTCTACGCGCGTCTGCTAAGATATACTGTCAATGCCCTTGCGACGATCATCAGCGCTCGTCTCCCTCCTTCTCCTCCGATTAAGGCTGAACCACGGCGACTTCGGTCGCAGAATCGTTCGATTTTGCCATAGCAAACCGAAGAGTTATTACGTAGTGTTTCGTCTGTCGCCGCTAGGACAGTTCTGTTGTAAGCCGCACATTGTACTATCAAGCACACTATTTTACACAGCGATGACGACACTCAAACGTTAGCAGCTGAAACAACAAGAAAATATACCGGTATACGAACACGCAGATGGCAAGAGGTGCGGTAAGACAAAATGCCTGAGCTGTTTTGCCGTACGTTAGAAGAGCACGAGCAAAAGTTAGAGGAGAGCGCATTGGGCAAGCTGGCAATACATGTGTGGAGAAAATGTCAAAGAAGGCGCGGCCCGGCGGTATCGTAGTACTACTAAGGTCATGGAACATAGGTCAAAAGATAGCTTTTCTGTGGTAACATTCGCACCCAATGTTGACAGACATCATCATAGTAAAGCGCCGCAAAAAAGTAGATGTATGTGTAGGTGCTTGGCCTGGAATTAGATCTTATGACCTTCAAGACGCACCAGGAACTTTTTGTAGCAGTTTGCAATGTTTTGCCACACAAGCATTTTTTTTGTTGCCACAAGTACAGACGAGGCCAGGCAATGTGACAAACGACGGCTATTGCACATAGCTACAAACGTTATAATTCAAATAGATTACCCAGGCAGAATATAAACGTCCTTGGAATTTCTGCTGCACAAGCAGCTTTTTGCCGCCAGCAGAACTGAGACCAGGCAATATGTCAAACGACGGCTTGAAAATTACTACAAACATTACACCTAAAATAGATCACACTAGCGATGATAACGTCCTTTCGAAGCTACTTTGATAGCTCAGAAAATATCGCAGCGCTAGAACTTAGGATATAGCCCTAAATAAAACCTTAATCAACTAGCCTTAAAAATAAAATAATCTAAGTATAAAGAAAATAAAAATTGAAACGTTTATATATACACTTTGAAAAACGCTTTATATTCCTCCTAGCCGCGTTTCCCCTACCCAGCAAACATAGCAAAATGTAGTTTATAATGACTACTTCGTAATACCGTTATTCTAAATTAAATAGAATTTGTGTAAAGATTTAGAAGGCACAGCCGAGATAAGGTTGCCCAAAGGTTCCAAGTGTCGACTTTATTAATAGGCCTTATACTTAGTCACGAAAAATTGTTAAAATCAGGGGGGCTAGCACGTACTGTGTATCTATGTATCAAGGGTTTGATAACAAGTATATATATATATATATATATATATATATATATATATATATATATATATATATATATATATGTATATATATATATATATATATATATATATGTATACATATATATATATATATATATATATATGAGCAGTTAAGTAGCACGTGCTTGAATCGATGCGACACGTTCGAACTTCACAACTGTATGCTGATAACACAAATACAAATTAAATAAATACGGCTGATTAATATAATTAGTTATGGGCACATATATGCAGATTATACAGTATCCTTTAGACTAGGTATATCATGCTTTTCCTCAGTAATTCGCCTAACGAATAAACGAATAGTATCTGTCATATTTATTTCCGCTCCTCGTGTATCCTTCAGCATTCGTCGGTCCGCTCGTAAAGACCGTCGCAGCCACAAGAAAAATTATTATTTTGGTGAGCTGCAAATTTTATCGTCAAGCTTCCACTCCCAAACACTGCTTGTCTCAAGGCGCTGCTTCTTGTGTTGCTATGACATATATCTCTATATATGTCGTCCTCATTTTTCATTTCTCTCTTTATGCTCTCAACGAATTTGTTCTCTCCAAACTCCGTTTTACCTAGGAATCGCGTTCTATCATCTGTTAACAATACTTCTCCCTAACACCCGCATATTCTATTAATACAGCTGTTCTTTGGCTAAAAACCTCTTTAAAAAGAAAAACTTGAATTTATCCAACATGCGGAGTAAATAAAGCAACCGCCACATAAACAACGTCTGGGAGTTGTTTATTACCGCTGCTTTTAAAGTACTTTTTCAGACTTCTATATATATATATATATATATATATATTCACAACAAGCGCACACAAATGGCTCTGCCCAACGCACAACCTCCCACAGTGTACTGCCTTATCGACCTCTTCTGATATAAGGGAAAAGTTTACTGTATACCACTTGGCCGTACCTTGTCTTACTGCTGCCATCGCGTACAGCGTACAGCTAGTATTGGGCTTTGCTTGAAGAACATCAGACCTCTCGGCTTAGTCTTCTTATGCATTTTGACCACTGACCGATTGATAGCTCTTAAGGAGCTGCGCCAAACACGGGTCCCGCCCGTCGTCTTGAAGTATCCGGCTCCATGCCCGGATATTCACTAGGCGGACTTAGCTTAACTCGGCTGGCTAAGCTGACTAAAATTCGGCTCTTCCTTAAACTGTATCGCAGACGTAGTTGTAGACTCTCTGGTGGTAAGAGCACGGGTCAGACCACCGTCTTGTGTTTGACCAGTACTACTGTAGAACCGGGGACAGACTGAAATATTTTCGCGTGCAGGCACAACTAAAGGGGGATTATTTAATCAGTGACTCAGTCAACATGACTTTTCTAGTGGAGACAAAGTTGAATTTAATGAAATTCCCTTAGTCTTCTGATCAGGCCTGTTTAAAGGCCGCATGGCTTCTACCGATTGCACGTAGTGCCATTACCGACATGCTGTACCGAGGGCTGAAAATATAGACGAATCCGAATTCCAGTGCTATCTAGGGTAGGGAATCTGACATCTGTGGCGGGCAATGAATTTGCATTTAACTAAGTTCCTAAACTTTAGTCGTCCCCTCCCTCTCTCTTTCTCGTCTGAACAACGCACCATGTAGGCATATGAACTTATTAATCAAAGATTATCTTCTCTCTAGCTTTGTACGACACCAGACGTTTGAGTGCAAAATGATAACGTGGCAAACGGTCATGTCGCTCGCTTGTGTCAAGTTATACAGACCAAGTGAATGAAAAACGCATTGTCTGACATGCCCCTCTATATATAGAAACAGCACAATTTACCATTTGCTCTCTTTTAATTTCCATATATATATATATATATATATATATATATATATATATATATATATAGTGAGATCAGCTAACGTCAGATGCCGGGTGACTGAACAATGCAGGGAAAGGGCAAGCAAATTCGATCCAAGCAGACACCATCAGCATAAGTCTCTTGCTGGCCTCGAACGAAACCGAGTTGTTTTTCCGGGACTGTGCGACTGGTGATTTGTGACTAGTAACTTGACTGCTGATGGTGTTGCTGTGGGAAGCTCTTGTTTATGCGCGACCATTCATCTCGGCGACTCCCACCCCCGCCTGCGCGTCTGACGAGGCGGGAATGACCGCTGAACTCGGTGACACGGCAGTGATACTGGACGACGCTCAGGACACTGTAGACACAGCTTCCAGCCATCACTCCTACACAGAGCCAACAACAAGTAGGCAGCGGCCGGCAGATGACTCTCCCGGCAGGGAGGGGACTGCCATAATCAAGGCAGCCGAGTAGTGGAAATGAAACGCGGCCTCCAGGACGCGTTGGTTGTGTTCCGTCAGTATATAGATCAGGGCGCCGACGACTGCAAAGCACGGAACACGAAGACGGAGCTGAGGGATTTCGTACGGAAAAACTCCCTAGTGCGCTGAAGCAACCTAGCACTGCCAGCGATTCACTAGGGCTACCTTGGGACAGACCTAGTCTTACGAAATGGCCGGAATCGGCAGCCATTTTTTTACGCTCTGACAACCACATTTTAGACGCTCGTAATGGGCTAAGTTGCCTGTGGCACGATGTCGTCTAAATGCATCTATCGTCATCGCGTTCTCGTACTGGATTTATATAGGCTTTCTCCAGCAGAGGTATGTAGCAGCAGGGCAATGACAACCACGTCCAACAAATACAACCAGCACGGCCGGGGCTCGAACTAGCGATTGTTTTGCTAACCGTCTACATTTCAAGAAATACCTCTAGGTGTATTTTTACTGTTTCTGGTGAAACGATTTTTCCCTTGTAGTTAGTTCAGCAGACGTCTGAATAGGTGGTAAACCGACGGTGCAATGTCCCCTCACTAGGGCCGATGCCTGGTGTTAGCAAAATTTCGTAATTCAAGCTTGCTATTGTGCGGAGGCTAAATAAACTTACATGCGGCCTCGCGTTGTGTTGGTAAAAGATAACGTTCCTTTGGAAGGCGTCAAAACCTCGGCCGAGGTGATTACAGTAGACACCTATGTCTATCGCTCGGCAACTAGGAAGAAACTTGTGGAGGACGATGTTAGGCCTATACCACCAGGTCTTGACACACCCATCGACGCGAAGGCTATCATCAACTATTACGGCGGTGTTTGACTCACCCCGAAGTTCATGGCTACTTCACGCGTAGTCACTCAGAAATTCCGTTTTTTTTTACGGATTTATCCAGAAGGCTAACAAAACTTGACGAACCAATTGTAGCACGAAGCCTTTGAAATGCTGCTCTTGCCTAGTACGCTCCAAATATTTCGGACTGTTTCCGCAGCAGTATTTGGCCTTTTTGAAGTCGTAACTGAAATATTTCGACTGAATGCATATAACAAAGATATATTACGAAGCTCTCAAGTATTCTAGTCTTTTGCACTGATATACTGTTTTCTTTTGTATTGCAGACCTTTCAAAGACGTGGCGGACAGTTCAAAAACACATGCGAAAATTCAAAATATTTTCGGGCTAACTTAGTGTATTTATATAAGTGTTATCAGTGAGCAAAACTGTGCTTGTCAGGCGATTCGATTGCTTCGATTATGATATTATGCATTTGGTACATAGCAGTATGGTCGCCATTAACGTACGGTATTCGTACACCTTTTGTGGATCTACGCGTATCTGGGACGGCGCTCTGGCGATGTTCTGACGCCGCCACTGGCCCCCGGAGGGCTCGCTGATGTCTGCTCACGCATGCAAACAAATTCAGAAGGTCGTCGGATTGGGCCAATTAAATTCGAACCATTGCGCATTCAAAACTATAGAATGAAAATGCTTGCGTTCACGTTCAAGTCCGAAACAGCGAAAGCTACAGCGTTCCTAAAAAGCACCCTGAGTGGCCACGGGTAAAGGGAGGATCGTGCCCGCGATTGGCCTCGTCGCATTGGTCATTTGATGATGGGGCCGAAACATGCGATCTCCATGGCCCAAGCCGTTACGAGTATATACTTGCTACGCTGCGATCGGTCCTTTGATCTCTTTAATGGTTTATTTTTCCTCTCCTTTGAGTCCCGCTCTTCATAGTCTGTTCTCTTTTCAATGTTTTTTTCGTTCATATACGATTATTACAATAATTATAATTATGATTGATTGTGGCGATGATCATGTTATTTACAACACCACTTTTTATAAGGTTTTTCGCCATAAACACCAGGCTCAGATGCACACGCACGGATACGGCTTTGGTAGCCTGCAAGTATGGCCTGGCCAGATATCGCTTGACACAGCGCTAGTTGCATAGAGGACGCAGTTATTGAGACTAGGAAAAACGACTCGTTCAAGCAACTTTTCTGCTTGCGATTGCGGTTGAGGCTTGTGCTACTACGTTGATCTGGCCAAAAAGCATACCTGCTCAGTATAAGCCCGGTGTGGGCCAGCTAAAAAATAGGGGCAACGTAATGATATAAGGTAATGCCCTACCAGCATAGCAAATAAGTAGTTTTTCCAAACGCGCTTTTAATACTCCCTGATGCACCTGAGAGATTTAAGAGATGTTAACCGGGTATAAAACCATTAACATGTATTGTGTTTACAGAGAAGATCATATATATATATATATATATATATATATATATTGCGTACATTACTTTAGTGCGCATCTAGACAACCTGTACAATGCTATTTGTGTACTGTTAATTTTAACTAACACGTGTCAAATATATTGATAGGCGTTTGTGTTATTCTGTAGTGATTAATATTCGTATTATTGTTGTTGTTCATATTAGTCTACACAAAAACGAAGACAAAAATTTAGTAGCCCACCACAGTCGATCACTCTTGTTTCTGGAATTGTTATGAGCCGTGATGCTAACTTGTGGTAGGCTGGTCAACGTGTGTCCGTTGATTTAGCAACGAATTAGCCGTTAATGAAAAGGGACTCCTTTGAATAACTGTGTGTTAATTTTTCGCTGTCACTTCTGTTGTTGGGGTTAATCACGACTTAATATTTTTGCACCGGGCAACGATACAACTTGAGGAACAAGAAAGGATGATAGTGTTCGCAAATTAGCTACTGGGGTTGCAACAAACCGCGTCGTAACCACCGGCTCGTTAGGGCGTTAAGTTGCTGCCAACAGTAGGTTACCTTATATGTGTGGCAAAATCTGAGGATCCATGTAAAAGTGACTATCTAATTTGATTATTCATTTGCTGTTAGGATCTAGCAGACGATGCTTGTGATTGCATTAGCTAGAATTTGCGGGCATACAATTTTGGGACAACTACTATTTAGTAAGCAAATTATACATGTATAAACAAGGACTGTTGCTGTCATTTAAAACCTCGTCGGTAAACTAAACAACACAGCTTGATTTGAAATACTTAGATCACGCCGTAAAATATTTGTTCCGCAAAACAGTATATATTGGGTTTTGCTTCTAAAATGTATATACGAATACACACCTAGGTCCCATGTTGTTTTTCAGCTTTTGGGACATGTTTGAGAGCTTGCAATAAGCCTATTGAAAAACACGAGAACAACCGGAAAGTGCCGACTAGCAACTTAAACTGCAACCAAGTGACGCAACAGTACTATTGATAAATAAAATGCACTACCTACAGCTAAACACCTAGAATACACTTTACGGATGTGTAGGTAAACTCTATCCAATTTAATTCCAAATTCATTTCTGACGATCGAACCATACATAGGAATTTTCAGGAATCTTGTTGATTCTACATTGTCTACGGCAAGTCCATGCCGAACGCATGCAGGTGCAAAAATTTGTAAAAAAAACCTTAGGCATTTTACAGGCTCAATGAGACTACATTTACATATACACGTTGTGAACGCATGTAGCCGCGTTGACCTAACGCCAAACATGTTGCGAAAGATCGCTTCAGAAGCGACGCCTGTCTTTTACGGGGATCAAACCCGGAACCTCTATGGTCATGGCAGCCGGCCATCTCATGCAGCCGACAAAATATGCTAGGTCATGTGTATGTACAAGTACATTCAACGGCTCACTATCTATAGGTAGGACGCGCGCATCAATACGATGTCAATAGATGATCTTGATGGGACCCTCCTATATATATATATATCTATATGTATATATATATATATATATATATACAGATATACACATTTATATCAACAATCCGCCATTATAGCCATTCCTCAGGGTTCCACAACGTGAAAGTAGCAATGGGTACTGCTCAAGACCCGCGGCGAGGAGAATGTGTACTGTGTGTGTTTACCGAACGATATTGCGGATTCATTTTTGC
Source organism: Dermanyssus gallinae (assembly GCA_003439945.1). Lineage (NCBI taxonomy): Eukaryota > Metazoa > Arthropoda > Arachnida > Mesostigmata > Dermanyssidae > Dermanyssus > Dermanyssus gallinae. The sequence goes on along the minus strand of QVRM01006594.1, from coordinate 38,896 downwards.
CAACCCGTTCCGGCCGGCTCGCCCCGGGCTGTAGGCGGCGCTTCCTCGTGGGTGGTTCTCGCGGGAGACAGCAGACAGAGGACGCGCAGGCAGACAGACGGATGGATAGATGGATATGTTACTTACTGCTCATTTTCACCGGCACCTCGCACTATTCGAGCAAAAGTTGAGGGCCTTCGAAATTCTCTCCGAGAGTGGTCCGAAGAAGTGATCCGAGTTGCAGTGCCTGGAAATGATTGTAGTGGGCGTAGGATCAGCAGCAGCAGCAGCAGTAGCAATAGAAGTAGTAGTAGTAGTAGTAGGCTTTAGAATCAAGCGTAGAAACTACCCTCCATTTCACGAGAAGGTGCCCCCTTCTTGCCCCCGAGTTTTCGATTGAGACACCTTCACGTCGACACAGACATCCCAGCAGGCTCAGGCAAACACAGCATGCAGAGCAAAAAAAAATATGTCTGAGTTGGCAGAGGTGGCCAGTGGAATGGGTCCCCGCTGCCGCTGCTGCTGCTGAAACGAAGATGAACGAGGTGGAAGAACGAGAGAAACGAGAACAACAACAACGACAACAACAGAAACAACAACATGATGTCGACGACGAAGACGACGATGAACAGGACGAGAAGGAGCGATCGAGGAGGTTGACGACGGACGATAGAAGCTTTGTACATACATCATCAGATTTGAATCGCCTCGAGCAACAAAAAAAAGAGGTTTCTGAGGCCCACCAAAACCAGGCGGTGGCTTCAGGCCGGCCATCCGCTCTCCAACCAGCCAGACCGTCGATCTCTCCTTTTCCTACCTCCTGCTCGTTCTCTCCTCGTTCTCCTCTGCGAACGATGCTGCCGCCGACGACGACAACGACAGCGACTACATAGAAGCCGCGATAGAGGGACTTCGACGCGTTGAGAACGTTTCGCTACGACGACAACGACAACAACAGGTTCTACCGACAACAGCATGGAGGGGGCGGCGGCAGGAAGGTAGAAGCGTTGGTAGAAGAACCACCAAGATGACACGGCGGGCCTAGAGCGAGAACGGGCTGTCTAGCTAGTGAAGGGCTATACAGAGAGACAGACATAGAGACAGACATATAAACCGACCGAGCGACCAACCGAACAAACGAACGTCGGCGGACAGGCAAGCAGAGCTCTTCCCAGCAAGACGAAGGCGAGAATTGGTCGCGTCTATTGACGACGGTTTCCGCTAGCGGTTAAATATTTGTCAAGTGTACATATGGCGGTGGCAGCGACAGCGTGAGGCTGCCGCGACTCTGGCCCAGGCTGCGCCAGGGTAGCTTCGCTCCTGGCGTCGGACCACACGGCGAACCGGCTAGCGAAAAAACGTACCTGGCAATCCGCCCTGTACCGCCTCCTGCTTCTGCTGGGAGAATGAAAGCGGCACCGGGACCGTTGGCTGCTGTTGGTGCTGTTGATGCTACTGCTGCTGCATCCGACTGCTCTGAAGGTCACACAAACGAGGACAAGGAAAAAGGAGATAGGCAGAAAAATATGTAAAATGAGGTGTGGTTGCCCCTTCTTAGCCCCGGCCGGCCTCTGGGACTTATGCGCGGCCGTACGTAACTTAGTTGTGACTATCCCGTTACGGGTTGATGTAACTCGAGACGGGAAGAGCCGAAAGCAGAGAGAGGAACTGAGAGGGCTCACGAGGTAATGGCTGGGAAATGCGAGAGACGGAAGGGAAAGAGGGTGAGAGGGGAGAAAGAGCAAAGAGAGCAAGCAGAGGGAAACAGGGAAATGACAGCGACTCTATGCGAGAGGTGCTCGACACGATTGAACATGCAGCACGGGTGAAAGAAAGTGGTTTCATCTTGCTTTCTTATTCGTTCTTCTTCCTTTCAAGTCCTTATCACTACGATTATTGTCGTCGTTTTTGTCAGCATTATCTGCATCATCATCATCGTCATCATAACCTCGAACGGCACGAACACAACCTCTTTCCTCACGAATGAATTAAACCGAAAACCACTCTTGGCCTTCGCTAGAAGAGCTCTCGATCATGTTTCTGTCTCATCTGAAGGCGTACATCGTAGCCAGGATGGTAATGACAAAAACATTAATAGCAAACATAATAGCAATAATAATCGTAATAAACATCATCAACGTTACCATCATCACCTTTTTCATTTTCACCATCAGGCACACGACACGAACCGCACCAGCGTCAAGTACAGCAGGGAGCTTCAATCTGCAAGCTGAGACCAAATCAACTGAGATTCTCGTAGTAGTAGTTGTTGTAGTGGGCACAACAGTGGTGGCCGCAGGAGTAACGCTTTGCTTCCTAAACGGCCTCCTCCTCCACCCCCCCCCCCCCCCGCCTAGAGTGAATGGCGCGTTTTAGCAATGAAACGCTCGAAGCTTTGCCTGCGAACGCCCCCCCCTTCATACCCCCCGTACCGATGTTTCATTCCCGATGGTCGTTCGCCACATTCGACACTTTGCTTTGGGAAAGTGGCGCGAGGCCCTCGAGGCGAGGCTTATCGCGCAAAAGTGCAGCGCCCTGAAGATGCGGCAATCATTACGTGCTATGCGCGTCTCGATTGAGCTGTTTGCTGTACACACTCACATTTGTCACTCCATTTCCAAATCTTAGGACACATACGAGCGTAAAGTCTCTCTGTGTATACACAGCATGTCCACTATATCGGTCGGAATACACTTTAATCCGGTGATATATATATATATATATATATTCGGTAGGAGACGGCCAGCGAATCGGATGTCATAAAACGTGGATTTGATACCAATTTGATGCATATTGGTCAAGTGCCGAGGACTTGTTTCTTGTATAACTCGCGTTTTTTAATAAAAGTGCGTTAAATATATATATATATATATATATATATATATATATATATATATATGACCAAAAATGCTTACAAAAGGTCATACAAAATGAAAAATTATGTTGTCAAATGTTCTACTGTAGACATTCGCATACGCGATCTAAGGTTCGCTAGGAACCGAAATGCATAGCAAAAAAGGAATGTAATGTCCCTGTTTCTTTGAAGAGCAACCCGAACCTATGCATGAATGTTGTGATTTTCTTGTAATGTACATTTCCCTTTATTGTAAATAAAGCGCGTTTTTCGAATATATATATATATATATATATATATATATATATATATATATGAAAAATCTCCTCGTAAGCTCAACAGCGGGTTTTAAATAGATTCCAATAGTTTGTTCCTCTCTAGGGCAGTTACAGCAGTCGGTCCCTCGATTTGGTCCTCGGCAACTCAGAGGGTAACGTCGTTTTGTCAGTTGAGAAATGGCTGCAATATCTCTGATCGGCATTCCCTCAGAATAGAAACCTCTCCCATTTTCGTTTCAGTGTTATTTATTCTCGTATTAGTTGTAGCGCGTTTTGAGCAGCCCACCCGCAGCACCGTCGCATGTGTCTTTTTGCTCGGACGGTCATCGGCGGTGCTTTGTTTTCTTTGTTGTGCCGGACGGCCATCATCAATTATGATTATTGGTACCATTATTGCTGATTGCTACTGCAACAATTTCTGCTACTACTACTACTCTTACTACTACTGGTACTGTTGTTACAACTAGGGTCCCTACCACCCCCAAGTGCTATGCCAGAAGTCCCCCCCCCTTCAGAAGTGCTGCTCTGCACTGCCCCAATGAAGCGCGATTTTTCATCGGCGACTCGATGGCCCTTCGATGCGGGCTCTCGCGACTCGCACGACTGTGCGTGGTGGTCAAGCGACAACCATTTGTCACTCATCCGTTTGAGCGGTGAGCAACTCTACTACCACGCCTTCGCAGACGAGCCCTCGAGTCTCAGAGTCAGTTGTCTGCGCGGCTGGGCGGAAAGTGGCGCACAGTCGCAGAGTCTCTACCGGGGGCCCACCTGGCGTCGTCACGGCCAGAACACGGCCAGCAGTACTTGCTACCAATTTGCAATTTTCCTGACCGGATTGACGTCTGGCGGCGGCAACTGCTACTGGGGCCGTTGCTTTCGCCGCCGTTGGAGTTGCGTCCGCCTCTGCTGCAGTTTGTCCTCTACCATCGCCGCCGCAACCATGTGCTCTCTTTTTCCCAGCGCAGAAAACGTCATTGCATGCCGTGTCACCATTGTTTGGCCCTGAGTGGGAAATCATACTTCCGTCGTTATTGTTCGTTCGGTTGTTGATGGAGGCGAGGCGGCCGTCCGCGTTGCTGTCCTGGTCCCGGTCCTAGCCGCGAGAAGCTCTGTCCCCCCGCTCTCCCTATCTCTTCCCCCCCCTCTCTCTCTCCATTTCGCTCCCTCGCTCTCTTTCTCTATGCGGCCTTTTGCGGCCTTCCGCAGGCCGCGCGCTTCTACAGTGCCCCCTCCCTTCCCGCCGCCTCTCCCTACCCCATCTACCCCCACACCCCCCCCATTGCATGTTCTGCTTCTGCGTGTGTGGCCTCCTCGGAACGACAAGCGACTACTACTGCTACTCGGGAGCTTCCTGTGTAATAAGGGCTGTGTAAGCGAGTTTCCTCCTTGTATGATTGTTATTATATTACCAGTGGCGGCCACTAAATTAATTACGACGATACCAGCGATGACAACGACGATGACGACGGTGTTGTCTCGCTGTTGTTGTTGTTGTTGTTGTCGTATGGAAAAAGAGCGTCACGTGACGGACCATACAATGACCTGCATGCAGCTGGGCTTCTGTCAATTCTCAGATATGTATGTATGCATATATATATATATATATATATATATATATATAAAGAACGAGGTAGATAGAGGGCGACTTTACTATACTCAAAACCGTTGGTTCAATACCGGTGCGACACACGCCCAGTGAAAACGATATATATATATATATATATATATATATACAGGGTGACCGGACTATGAAGGCCAATTTCGGGCCTTCATAGTTTCGGGTTGTATGCGGGCGAACGTTGTTATGATGGAATATAGCCCATCATCTACGACTGTACAGTTCCGGAGGATTTTTGACAATGGCTTGCTTCAAACTATCATGCTGCTGGCCGTATTTTTTTTAGTGATAATCGTTAGCTTGCTCTGCAAACGAGCGTCGTGCCTCTCAAAGCCTAGCAAACACACACCATGGTCTTTTCAACAAGAATGTTTACCTTTGCAATATTTTGAGGCTCGGTGCCTGTTTTAAACTGTGATCCTGTGCGAGTTAAGTTGTTATAAGCAATGCACAGCAAGGCATTGCAGTTGCTTAAAAATGATGCTCTGTGTCGTTTTCAAGAAATGGGAACGCAGATCTCCAAGTGGCTTATCATTTCGTTTATGGGGGCCTTATGCGGCTCGCAAATATCGGCACGGTGCCACGAAGCTATGGCCAATTTAAATGCAAATTATGCCTAGTCCATACGGTGCATTTACGTCGTCCGTGCGTGCGATTTTGTCGACGATCAAATGTGTCAAATACAATCTACGAGGGAAATGATTTCATCGGTAGATAGTGGAGAATGGCTCCTCCGTGTTCAACTCCTAACGTCAAGATCACCACTTCAAAAGCGATGAACTCACGATAGTAGTAACCACCAATTATGCCATGAACCGATATTATTCAACGGTCTTAGTTTCGACGGATTCTGAACTGTGAACGACCCACGGCGGGGGAAGGGCATAGAATAACAGGGTATTTCGGACGTGGTAAGCCGATGACTATACACTCCGCGCGTGGAATCCTGCGTATTTATGCACGTACTACATAACTTTGTGTACGTAGCCGGGCAAGGTGTATATATTCGCCTGGATGTGGGGAAACAAAGTAATGTTCTGTTCTGAAAGTCTGTTTTTTTTTCTCTGTGAGTTCATCTTTGCATCGACATGCATGTGGGTGTGACTGTGTAGGTCGATGGGTTAGTGGTGGGTGTTAGTGAGGCTATGCCGGGCTGTGTGTGCGGATATGTTGATGTGTCTCAGCACGTATAAGTGCTGTGGCTATTTACACAACTGGCGAGTGATACGACCTTTATGGCGCTTACATACTTATGAACGGCTGCGGCTGGCTGGCTGTCCGGCCGGCCCGCTGCGAACGAAAGGGTTATCAACGGAGAGGAGCCAACGGCGGACGGTAAAGCTGCTATTCATAGCCACCGCTCCGCACTAACGTGGTGCCAGCGGTAGTAAAAGTGGCCACGGCGATAATACCCCTCCATAGCGGGCCAGCGTACGCCAGAGAGAGAGAGAGAGAGAGTGTGAGGGGATCGGACAAACTTAGTGATTGCGGTGGATCAAGGGTTGAAGACATTGGCCCAGCCAGGCATGTATGGTGGTCGTGGCGGTGGGTGGGCCGATGATCGGCGGTACGAAGCTCCAGCGTTGTTATTATTATTACTATAACTACTAGTACTAGCGAGAAGAGCAGAAAGCTTTTGCGGACAGTTTTTCCTTTTTATATACACATATATATATATATATATATATATATATATACACATACACGTATATAACCACGATATATATATATATATATATATATATATATTATGAATATCGTGTGGATCGACATAATTTGTCGGCAAAGTTATTTGACTACATTGCTCGTTACAGTCGTAGACGCGGTTCGTATACTACATTTATACGTAAACTGATTTTGCGTCATTCCAGGGTCCAGGTGGTTGGACCAGGGACCGCTGGATCCCATTGGGTCCAAATCGCTGGACCAGGGTACCATTGCAAGGTATCAGGACAAATGGATTTACTTTTTGCTTGAGATGTATACGTAAATACATATGTCACCCTTTTGTATCAGGGGCACCTGGAGCGGCAGCATGCTAGACTACGATCATGCCGTACGTTAAGTGCGATGTAAAAGGCGTGCTAGCAGACAGAGAAAAGTACTGCCGATTCTCAGGTTGACCGGAAGCCGTTGTCAAAAGACGACTTCTTATTTCTCCCAATATATATATATATATATATATATATATATATATATGTGTGTGTGTACATTCAAACACGAAATGTTCAATAGGCCGCTACCCAATCTAGTGAAGAGAGCCGCGCAACTCAGTCGAATCAGAGTAGCTTCGAGAATTGGTCGCAGAGGAGTACCGCTGAGTGCCAGTGTGGGCTGGTGAGTAGTTGTGCGTTGTGTCGCCGCCTAAACCTCGCCGGTAAATGCCAATGCCCAACGGCCTCGGGCTTTCGGGTAGGTAAGGGTGCCACACCGAACGGCTGACACCTATCTAGGCGACGGAGCGATGCCTTATACTTTCTGTTCCCGGCCTACTTTCTTTCTTGTCGCCCGGCGTACATGAGAGCACGACACCTGGGCGTAATCCGGATCGGATTGTAACAATGTACCCCCTGTCGTCGTCCCTTTACTACGGCATTGACGCTGGAAAACAACAGCAACCGTTGTAGCCTGCCCTCGGCGCTGATTTGCACTCCACCCTTGAAAACGGGTGCCTAGTCAACGCGGCGGTTCTATGGTTGTCATTGTCAACATGAAGCCAACAAACGCAGCGAAACGAATGCATACTCGTCTGTTTGACTGTATCTTTGTTTCTATCACCTTTTTGTCTCTCTTTCGCTCTCCTCTTTCTGCTGACTAATGAGCTGTTAGATTTCCGAACTAGTTGGGCTTCTCTAAACTGGTAGTTAGTGCAGTCATGTTATTATTATTATTATTACAAATACATATAATCGTTTAAGCGGAAACGATTTGTGATACTTGTTATCATTTAAACAAACACAAAACTGTAATAGTAAAACAATAATACCACACAATAGTAGTAGTAGTCAGCGGCGCCATAGTGCCCACCGAGCTGATAGTGCTCGTGGGGGTAGAGATTCGACTAACGAGATCAGCAGCAACGCCGGCGCCAGCAGGTGGCAGTAGAGTATTAGAGCTCGCTAGACGAACTCTTGAGATCAGCATCGTAGTCGGATCGCGATTGGCTGCTGCTCCGGGCTGATTTCGTCTATGAACGACGAGCGCGCACCTAGGCGCACCGCGCGACCTAGCTAGGGCAATTGCACAGCCCCAGCGCACCAGTCTGTTGCTATTGAGCGACAGTCTGTCTGTGAAATGGTCAGGGCCAGGAGGGCTCGTCAGCTGAAGCTACGGCGGGCGGCAGCCAGCCAGGACGTAGGTAGATCGTGACGTTGACGGTACTTAGGCGTTGTATGATATCAGAGATATCAAACTGCGCACCACACACTATTGCGCACAGAGTACGCAGAGAGAGAGAGAGAGAGTTCCTTGCCTCCCTCGGACCTCGGAAGGGCTAGGTTGGGCCGAACTGGGCTGGGCCGCTATTCCGCTTCGTTTGACTGGATACTCGCCGATAGTCTGCCTGCTTGCCTATCGGCCACCGACTAGAGGACAACAGTCGTGGAGTCCATATCACTGATTGAATACGATTTTCTTCCGCTCCCTTCTTCTGTCCTTCATGCCCTTTTCCTCGTAGCACCGTTTCCCTACCTTACTTATAGCCGGCCCTCACTAGTGCGATTTCGCGAAGAATGCTGGTCTTCTTCTTCTTATTTTCTTCTTCGTGTCTACGCCAACAAGCGGCTACAACAGCACGCAGCACTGTATAGGTGCTGCGCTGAATGCAGTAGCAGTAGTAGTAGGAGTAGTCGCTGCCGGCCTACCGTCGTCGTCGAAAGTAAACGGGAGAGTTCCGTGGGTCTCTACCGTGGAACGCGTAGTTGCGCGCAAGCAAATCAGACAGTCCAATAGATATTTGAACGGCACCGAGTCAAATCGGGGCCTCCGGGCTGCGACATGAGGTGATGATGATGATGATAACGATGATGATGATGGGTACGACAACGACAACCCCTCGAAGAACGAACGCGTCCCGAAAAGCTACCGTGCGCGCACTTTCAGCTGCCTGGATCATCGCCAGGACCCTCCCCCCGAGCCATAGACTAGCTGTACTTGACATCTTCATGTCGTTGTTGTTGTTGCCGCCGTCGTCGTCGTCGTTGTCGTTGTTGTTGTTGTTGTTATAGTTCTAGCAGCAGTTGCTGTCGGGCCTCAATCAGGCACACTGCAGCAGGAAGGAGAGAAAAAGAGGAGAAAATCAAGAGATCGGAGATCAAGGACGAGAAAGAGAAGAAGAAAATAAAGAAACGGAACAATCTCCTACGAGCGTCTTTGGGCGTGGGATTCTCCATCTAGCTTCTATTGTACGCCCATCGTATTTCTGTTCGATTGTTCGACGACACGGCGCTGTCGTCGTGGGGCTCGTCGTCGTCGTGGGGCTCGTCGTCGTCTTCATCGTTGCACTTTTGGTGCCCGATGCACTCGCGATTCGCGGGTTCGGCGCATCCTCGTGCTGAAGTGTCGTCATTCTCCTCTATAGAGTGACACACTTTCTCTTCCTTTTCCCTCTCTCCGGGTCTCTCCCCCTTTTCCTTCTTTCTTTCATCTGTCCTGCTTCGCCTACTGCCGCCTCTGTCTATGACGGCTAGCCGCCGATCGGCGCCGCTTCTCTACCAAAAGAGAAAACGCGGGCTCGTTCCGACGAATAAGAAGATCATTTGTTGACACGTGATCGCTCCGAGCGATTTACACTCGACGCTAGCAGCAAATTTTGCCACAGTTGTCGTAGTATGAAAAAGCGGCGCTGGGTTCCGTTGTCAGGCAATCGTCGGGTCGGGTCGGGCGGGCCGGCAGGCAGGACATATCCACTGCATTCTGCATTTGGTTGCTCTGGGTACCCAACTACTCGGATTTGTCTTTCTCTACAATTCTGCCTGATTGAACTACGTCCAGAGTGGCGCGTCTCTGCAAACACCTAGTAGTAGTAGTAGTGGAACGCGCGCCGGTTGGATACATGTTAGAAAGAGGCGCGCTATATTCTTGTGCTACAATATAGTGCTTGGCGCTATATTGAGAACTGCCACATCAAGTGCCACATAGCACTTGATGTGGCAGTCCACAATAGCTATCGATCACGTTAACACTACATGAACCTCTGCCAAGGAATGTATCTCAGGAGTCTTGTATGTCTTAATCTGCAGCTGTTATATATATATATATATATATATATATATATATATATATATATATTTGCTTTTAAAGACACTGCCAGTGCGGATTGGACTAGTCAGGCCTAAGGTGGGTGTAAATCTTCTTTTTTACTTTCTTGTTTCTCACTCTATTATCGCATGTTCATTTGTAGCCGCTTTTTAGACAGCCTTTATATATATATATATAAATTTGTCCGGCGTTATTTGGCATGAAATGTGTTATTTTTCTTGCTGACGCATTGCGAGGCAATCAAAAACAACAAGCAATTACGACTTGCAACGGTGACATTTGAGCCCATTAACTGTTGCAATTAAAAGGGCTGTCTAAAAAGAGGTTACAAATGAACATGCGTTTTTGCCTCACTGTACGCTCACTTGCAACTACTGTGGATGTTAACTTTTCGAACGATGGTCTTGTTCATATTCAGTTGACGAAAGCCAAGCCCAAGCAAAGCAACGATTTGGGCGACTCTTTTTGGCGTAGTATCTACCTCTCGGAACTATTTGTTGGCTGTATCACTAAGCAAGGCTGACTAACAAAAACATATTACCAAAGACTTGTTTTTAGTGGTTATTGTTTTTTGTTTGATGTCAGACACCTGCGAATAGATGGGAAACGACAAGCCGTGATCGCTCATCCGAGTGTCCTTTAACGTGCACCACTCCTTAGGGCTGAAAATTGGTCGTATCGCTTTAAATTTTTGCTCGTGTTTTAACGCCAATTTATTTGTTATTTCTACCGTGTAGTTAATTTTAATATGGCGCTACGATTATTACTCAAGTCCAATGTGAGACTGGTAGTGCATTTTTTGCCCAAACTTTAATATCTATAGACTGTTTCTAACTTAAACACACATTCATTTTAAAGAGTAGAATTTGATTAAAAATTATAATTTGTATCCAGTAAGTTACTAATTACCATTACCCTACTACGGCAGCTAGCCCTAAGTCTGAGCAAAGTTGCCAGCAATTCAGAAGCGTGTACGCAGCTAAGTGAAAATAATTCTCAACATTTATTCATAATTTATCAAGCAGTACAACCTGGCTGGAGTGACGCCACTGTGACACTTCTTACTGCAGAAAAATGCCTATTTAGCTCGTCAACAATCGCGTCGGAATCATTTAGCATGCGATCCAAACCCACTGTGAATTGCAGTGGCAACTCGATGAGGTCGCCACCTCTGCCACAGATTTTATTAATAAGAGGGTTGCGAAGTATCGCTGCGGAGTTGATCGAAGCAACCCTTTCAAGCCGCGGTGAGTGAATCGAGGTAACCGCAATAACTACGTAGATAGACAGCTTTGGTATCGAGTGACTTCATTTTTTTGGCGATGCGGGCCATATAGCCTACTGATGTTTTATCGAAGCCGTCGCAATTTTAGGGAAAATGAAAATGGATCCCTGCCTGATGAGCTACCGGATTTGGGGAGTTTGTCAAAAAAGAAAGGATCTGTCGTATAAGTTAACCTGGATATGCCTTACAACTTCGAACAACTGAATTTACATCAATTTCATCAAAGAGCCACAACCATAAAGCGTCCCGAACACCGCCAGGAGAGACGTCGATACTGGCGGTAGCGCGCTTCCCATGAAGCATAGGAGCTGCCGATGGATATGCAGCCGGCCGACGGGTGCGTGGCATTGCCGTAAAAACTAAAACATTGCCGTAAAAAATAAACTAGTGGCTGAACAACAACGGGGCCTCATGATTGGCCTGTGAACAGAAGCGATTTAACCGAGCAATTAGATTGACGTGATCAATCAATACACGTTGTCGAAGCCGGTTTGGTCTGGTCGTACGAACAACTGCATGGCAGAAAGAGTCAAAACCAAAACGTAATTTGACGGCTTGGGAGATTGATATGGGATCACCATTTGCATCACCCAATAAAATTCGGGAGATTTGGGTGGACGCTGGTAAGGTTTCGTTGAAGATACTGAAAGGTATAAACCTATGAGTTGAATAGCTAGAGTAAAACCCAAGCGTCAATGGTGTTGTGAGTGAGTGAAAAAAAGGACTTGGAAAGTGGGTTGCATGTGCTAGTAATGTAGTAACTACAGACTCCACCACCGAGCCTTGCCAAGCTACAACAGACCGTGCCGAGTTCAAAGCTATCGATAGAGTGTGAAGCCCGATCGAATTCCTTCAGCAATGTTTTGCTCTTCACGACTGCGTCAAGGCAAGCGGCCTCGTCAGATAGAATCCTGTAACAACCTAGATGTCAGCAATTGTCTCTAGTTAACCTGATTATCTAGGTTCTTTAGTCCCTGCCTTCAGCCTCCTGCAAGATGGTGGCGAACTTATGAAGCCCAAAGCTTGACTCCTTGCCAAATCTGGCAGCTACTGATGTTGAAAAAACTCAGAGGAATATCAAATTGGGACTATTTGTTGATAGTGACTATTGGGATTAACTAAAACGGCACTAGGTGAGACTAGAAACTGCGGGCCATAAGAAGTTTAGTGCTTTTAACCATACGTTAAGGCAACTGGCTTCAATAGAAAACACTCCGCCTGAGAATCTTCAGAACGGGTTGGAGAGCTGCCAGTACAGACATCTTGCACTTCTGCGCTTTTTGTAAAGCAGTTGTATATTCTGTCTTCAAGACAACATATCTCTTGTTTGTGATTAGATGTTACAGTCTTGATTTTCCTTTTAACTGCCTTCGCGGGGTGCGAGGTAAATTTATTTGTAACACTCACATGCAAGCTAATAAAAGATGCATGCAAGCCGCAAAAGAGCTATCACTGAAAGAATGCACGGCTCTTTTGTTGACGACTAACAAACTCTATGTTAGACTTAAATATACATTTTAAATATAGAGGTATGTTGTACTAATGCATGGATTATATATATATATATATATATATATATTTATGCACGGTCTATATTCTTCTCTCTTCTTGTTTAGGAATGAGGATGAATAGTTTATAAAAAAAGCTATTCTGCTATTTTTCTCCTACATAGCTGTGCAAATTCTACCTCACGAACGAACCTATTACAGCGGCGTGTTTGGCAAAAAAACTCTGCGTAATCTGAATGACACCCGACGTAAGCTAGCGAATGGCAAATAGCAGGATTACGAAAAGTCATAAAAAATCGATATATTGTTATGTCATACGTTGATTTTTCTCGTACAGAACCGCAACATTTTGCCATTACGATTAAAAATGTACGCACATAAACTGTTTTCGGGCAATAGCAAATTTAATGACCGTCAATTTTATACTAATATGATGGTGCTGCTTTACGTAATTGGAACGATCAGTTTCTTCGTGCGTTGATTGATTGTTTCGCAAACGGAATTTTTGCTCAACTATATAGAAGAAAAAGGCAGAGCAGCTACTTTAATAAATTTCATCCTCATTCCTAAACAAGACGTTTTCGCCCCCTCCTCCCATTGAAAAAAAAATATTTTTTATACCGAGTCATTATACCAAAGCCTAAAATAAGTACAATTTGTTTTGATAGGCCCTGGTTATATACATAAACGCATGTGATTTGTGACAAGCCCTTTTAGACTAGCTCTACACCTCGACCAATCGGTGCGCCAGGGTAGCGCCACGACCAGCTAGAGCCAAACAATCACGCCGTTAGTTTCTATATGGCACAGACATTTAACACGGCGGCTCGTGACAAGATACCCCGTAGGGCAGCTCTCCCGAACAGAGCCCGAACTTACTGCGGGATGGATGCACGATGGAACGGCGTAGAAAGTGTCGATAGAAGTAGCTACGGTAGTAACAATGGCAGCAGCCGTGAGGGCCGAGGGCCGAAAGCGACCATTTTATAGTTATTGTCAATAGGCCAAGCGAGGCGACTCCCAGCCGTAAACTAGCAGCGACGGGCTGTAGCAAAGCTTCAGATGAGTGAGTCATCTTCGTTTACAAGTGTCGCCCCCTTACGCCATTGGCTTATTTCTTGGCCACTTGCGATAGTTGTTGTTGTAGTTATAGTAGTAGTAGTAGTAGCTTTGGTGAAACTGTAAGCTCATATATCCATTTTTGGCTCGTTCTTCCTTATGAGGGCATTTATGTATATATATATATATATATATATATATTTATGTATATATATTTTTTTATAGAGGCAATTGGTAATATATATATATATATAGTCTTCCGTGCCGAGAGCACAGGTTCCATTTCAGCTTCAACTGAACCTTAATAGTGGATATTAGGAAGGACGACAGACAACAGCGGTACAACCTCTACTGCTTGTTCGTGGTTTTCGCCTATCATAATACTAGTCAGGACAGGGATAATAACAGCGACGAAACATCAACGGCACCAGACGCAGCTTGCGACCGCAGTGCCGTGATTTGCGTGCGACTCCAACTTGTCTTCTGATCATTGCCTAAGTGGAGACACCAAGTGCTAGCATGATCGTCGTCGCATGTCGTGTGGGGTAGCCCACGGGGCCAGACAGCCGTGGCCGCTGGCTTGAATGATTGATTTCTACGACGTTTGAATCTACGACTCCTCCGTCTGAACGGCATGCCCCGATATGCAAGGTTTGATTGCACTGACAAAAGTTGAGAGCGAACACAGAGATAGAAGGAGGAAGCACAGAAGATATAGGCCCTCCGATGCAAGTGGGCACCCATGGACCGGGAACTTGGGTTTGTCGTGTACAGCAGTAGCAAGAGTTGCCCCGTCTCGAGCTCGTCAGCTGAATCCCCGCTTCGTCTGATCAAATCGCCGCGTCGAACCTCTCAGCCTCAGTAGCTCGGATCCCAGTGACAGTTGGTGACAGATATCGGCGTCAGCAGCAGCAGCAGCAGAGGCAGCCGGGAGACGAGGAGACACCTATATTTATTTATTCGTACAGCCGCATCCTGGATTGCTCTATCCGTCCAAGCAGGGGAGGAACGGGACATCAGTCATACAGATGTAGCGGTGGTCTACCTACATGCCAGCATGATGGCAGAGCATCCACGCTTATATATACGCGTGCACACAGAGAGACAGACACACACGGCCACGCACTCTCATATATACATGGTAGAGTCAGCCATCACATACAAGCGTGTATATGGATATATACTCTCACACACATGCCAGCGCGCTTGCAGTCACATCGAGCAGCACACTTACTATAATTGAATACTACAGTAATGAAACGGTGCTCTGCACGGATAGCTATTACGATGACGCTCTATGGTTCTCTAGCTTCTTCCCCTGTTGCGCGTTCTCTCTCTCTCTCTCGCGCTCGCTCGTTCGTTTTGCTCTGGTCGTATCGAGATATATTCGTAGTTCCCGTTGGGCCGTTGCCTCTAGTGGGCGGACGGCAGCCCTCGCTGGCACCGCCGCTACCACCAACGTGGATAGAGGGGTTTCTCTCTCCCTCTTTCGCTCTCTAGCTGGTGGAGCACTGGCTTAGGTTTAGCGGAGGGTTGACGCGTTTCGGGGTGCGGAACGCCCCCTCGGTGAAGAGCGAAAGCACGCTGCATTGACTGTGACTGCTTGCCGCAACAGCAGCAACGAAGCAAGGCTGGTGGCCACGTTGCTGCTACCGGAAGAGGCCGATTGCTCCGAGTGTTGGTTGGGGGGGAAAAGGGGCAAATCTTCGACATCACTGCGTTTCAGGAGAAACAGTGAACGGCATACTCAGCTCACCACCACCACCACTTCTACTAACACCACCCCCATCGACACAATCATCATCATTATCATCATCATCATCGCGATCATCTTCGACAACAGTATCACCATCAACATAGGCATCATCATCATCTGCACTTGACTGACAGCTCTCATACGACGACCCGTCTTCCAACTAACTGCCGATAGAGACCTACCTGGTTTCCCTCTTTCTCTAGACGCGTCGTTTCCCCTCTGGCCGACGTCTTCGCCGTTCGACGGGAAGGGGGCAACTTTGTTGCTCGATATGAAGTTCTTCCAATGAAGGACCAACCGACACACCGACCAACCATAGCCACACACTTCTTCGAAGTGCCATTGCCACTCCTCCTGCCTTTTTCATCCTCCGCTCCCCTTTACTCCAGCTTCTCGTCACCATCGTACCATGACCCACTACGTCCCGGGAACGCACCGACTTTGCCACGCCACAGCCGTCCCAACACCACAGCACCATCATTGAAATCATCATCGTCATCAACTAATAATATCGTCACAGTTGTCGTCGTCCTTGTGGTTGTTGATGTAATTGTTGTTGTGGTCGCTGTTGTTGTTCTCGTTGTCATCATCATCATCACATCCGATCCGTCCGTCCGCCTGCTTTCCCGTACACCGAGCGTATACACAATACAATGTCTGCTTCCTCATCCTCCATGGGTATGCGCGCGCCGGTCGGTGAGAGCCAACCGGGACACAATGGCATGGCGACCCCCCACTCCCGGTAGGAAGGAGGTGGTAGACCGCGCCCAGCACAGTAGCGTCGTCATACCGAGGAAGGATGACGCAAGGCAACGCACCCTCGCTTCTCTGAAGACCCACCCAATCCACAACAAGTCTCCCTAACAACTTGGCAGGATTGGTCGCAGGAGAGAGAGTGAGAGAAGAGCTTGGGATAAGGAGAGAGAGAGAGAGAGAGGGGGGAAAAGGGGCTCGAGCAAAAGAAGGAAACAAGATTGATGCACAGAAGCTTATATAGTCTTCGTGCGGATTACAGGATTGATAGAATTACAAGATTTGCTATTCGTTTGGGCTGCCTATATGAGATGCCCGAACGCTTTGAAACATTTTGTTCATGCCACAGTTAAAGCCGCTCATATATATATATATATATATATATATAAAGGTGCACTCGGTAAAGACATTTTTGTTATTTTCGTGTCTATCCGGCAAAGATAAATAGTACCCACGCTAATTGTCAATTAATCGGCATTTATTATCTGCACGTTCGTCTGCTTTCATAACAAAGAATACACAATATGGTAGTTGACTGGCTATAACTAATGCAGGCGCTTCTCGAGAAGCCTAATAGAGTATTGTCATGTCGGATATGTGAGGCCCTCAAGTATAGCGGTAACGAATCTTTTAGCAAAAAATATTATGCACGCTCGACCCTTTGACAAGCGTTCCTTGGCAAGCGTCGATGACGTGTATTCTTTGCAGCAGATATGTAATAGCACTATAACTGATCAGTACGAATTGTTCTAGCGTCGCCTAGTTAGGCTTTGCACTCTGAATGCTACATACAAAGATGATAGGGAAAGAAAATCAGTTAGGATAACATGATGAAAAAATAGATGTTTGTCTAAGATGTTATGAACATCCGTCAGGGCTCCGTATGATACATATTATAAAACTGAAGAAGGATAGTCTCTAGTTTTTCTGGAGCTGGACTATCTGGGGGCTGTTAGCTTATATCATGTTTACTATTTTCACGGATTATTTTTATAGTGGAGGGTTCACGGTATTTAACCATCCACCATAAAATATACATTTTGGAACTTGCTATAAATATATATATACTTTTTTGACAATAATATACAAAACTGTATTTTATCGGTCCTCGTACTTCAATATGCTTCCTAAGTGTTAAATTTCCATATTGGAGTATTGCTAGTTCGACTGCTCACCCCAAGTGTAGCTGAAAATGACTTTAATCATTACGCTCAAACAGCATCTCATTGGGCCAATAAACCAATAGACTTGCCCGGAATCGCGTACTGGTCAATTTATTTTAAGCATAACGCAGCCGATTCTCGTCTGGCGAAGAAGGCATTCACCATGGATGCAAGAGCCAATTGCAGGAACGACCGCTAACTTGCTCACGATTCAGAAGATGTTCCGGTTCCGGGAGAAAATTTGAGCATTTGTGTCGGTTGTACTTATTGTGGTTATTCGTGGTGTCACACAACCAAACATCTATTATTACCGTGAAGCCTTTGAAAATCTGTGTATCTGCATTTTCTACAAAGTGTCGTGGAACCGTAAGTAGATGGTGGGTGAAGCGATAAGCTACGTATACGTTATAAGAATGAGAGCGCACCGCTCATACGAGCATTTTAGGGGAGACGTGGCTGGGACGACATGTGAGCATCTTCTTAGATCAGCACTTCTAACCGCTCAGAATTAAATTCGTTAGATAGCTGTGTATAATGCGTGGTTGACCAAAGTCGAACACGGACCGATACGACGGATCGGCTCTCTCATCGTCTGTAATAAGGCAGACATTTTCGAATGTCTGATAACTATGGCTCAAAAAACGGCAATGTGAACGAATATTAACGGCCCGGTAGGTGTGACGCTTACTGAGCCATTGCGCCTCAAATAAATCTAATCGAAGCGCATAGATGTTGCATTAAATCATCAAACTTGTTAGGGGTGTGACTATCAACACGTCCAGAAAAATGAATTCAGTGGTCTGTTTCGATTACGATACAGGGTGTGAAGCACACGCCATCATTTTTTCTCAATGTAAATGAAGACCTTGTATGTGTGTGTGTGTATGTATGTATATATATATATATATATATATATATATATATAACGAAATAGCTATTGATAACACTAATCAGTCGAATTGCCGGTTGGACCCCGTCACACATATACAATAAAAAATGTAGTACCAAGCGCGGACAGTATTCACAGTTTGGCGATCTGAGCCTACAAACGTTTGCGTCGATAACAGCTTTCATCTGCCCGTGTGTGCGAAGGTCGCCGCTTATAGCGGTCTAATCAATGTGCCCCATGAATGGTATCGCAATACTGTTATGATATATATATATATATATATATATATATATATATACATATTTATCGTAACGGTATCGCGATACCATACTGCAACACTGCACCGATATGTTTCCAAAGACATTTTCAAACCTCTTGCGTCGCAAAAATCGCTAAAACTTGACCATGCATCTTCTAAATCACCAACAGGCCACCAATCAAGATTCCGCCAACCATGGAAGAACCTGCCGAGTTGCCCTGGAAACAGACTGCCCAGTGAGCCTGAAACTAGCGGTGGGCGATTGTGTACGAGGCTATCCGGGACAACCTATTGGAAGGCTATCCGGGACTACCTATTGGGGTTGAAAGGCAGTCCAGTCGTCGTTTAGGCGAACGCGCTACTTGATAGTTTTACCAGTGTTTGCATCGGACAATAATTCCGTCCCCCCGTGTAATCCTTGTAAATACATTCTTTAATAAGCTTTTTTGCCAAAAAAAATATTGTCACCCAGCTAGGGTGTTGATAAAAAATAATATTCACGTTGTCACACGTATCACACGTCATCCAGCGTTGTTGGCCATTAAAACTAATAATGAATTCCACTGCGCAGTACTGCAACTGGCGACGTTTGAAAAGAAGGCACACGATTATTCAGCTGAGAAACTAACTTAGTTTGGGCCGGTTAATGTGCGTTGTTACTTAAGGTCATTCGAAAGTATTAGCGGTAGGGGGAGGGGGGGTGCACGTGTGGATCTAGTGTAATACCTTCTAGTAGTGAGTAACGAAAACTTAAAAACCTGTTCTACATTTATTAAAATCTTTTAGAATACAGGCAAGGGACTCTGCCATGTCAAAAAAGTATTAGCTTTGTCTTAGCCAAATGTATGCTTAATATGAGTGTCTAGTTAGATGAAAAATGCATTCACGCACACCAAGAGTCAACATACGATCGCTCATTTTGTATTGCCTTGCAATTAGTTTGTACGTTATAAGGGTCTATCAGCGGAAAAACGATGATCACATCACCACCGAAACAAATAGGCGCTAAACAAAATGAATGGTCGTGCGCTTGAGTGAGTTTATGAAAATTAAGAATGAGGTTGCTGATAAGTTTGTATTTTTTCTTTTAATTAGAACGGAACAAATGCATTTACGCACACCCAGCCGATCTTAGTGACGGGTAGTGTAGGACTCTACACTGGCTGTTTAGGGCCATGCAATAAATTACCGCAGTGATGTTATTTATGGCTAGGGACGCCGCGCACGGTACCATTCGAAAGTACCGAACAAGTCCGACAAGAGGCTGAAGATCTGGATATACTCAGTGCCCCTCACCTCTGGTCTGGTCTTTCATGACAATCGCTATGTCCAACACATAGCTCCTGGCTACAATTACTTGGTCTGTTCGAATACAAACTTCTACGAAAAGTACACATAAAGTATCTGTCGATTGTGCTTGCAAGCGCGTCGAAATAATCTCTGCGTCTGCCTGCCTGGCCCTTGCAAAAGGATCGCTGCAATTTTCTCTCTCCAACGCTGTATAAACAGCAATAATATATGCATACTCATGATTATTAAAATATACGTGATAATGATAAGTGATTTTACTTACAGCACTAGATATAGAGCTTTCGTTGGAGTTCTGTGCGTGTATGCATCCAATAGTAAACCCGTTAATTATATGAGACCAACAGCTGCCAAACCATTGTCTAGAAATAATCGGCGATGATCAACACGCCGTTTTGCTGCCGCCAATAAGTCTAGACTAACTCGAAATATACTGACTTGCGCTAAGCGATAAACCATACCGCTGAGGTCAGCGGCCATGCTGCCACAAGGACTGCTGGGGAAACCCTAGATATCTCAACACGTCAGGCCTTCGGTGCATTGAAGGTATACCTCACAGTGAGTTCCAAGCCCGTAGGGGACGGAAGATGGTCTAGAAAAAAAAAACTCCTTAAATTTGGTTTAATTATAGACTTACGCCAAGTTGTTTAAACTTTAATTTCACAATTTAATGCAAGTACCGCTAAGTGGAAATCAAAAAGCCTGACTACCGACGTCTAGATAGTTGTCAAGTGTGAAAGAACGTGCTCATAGATTCATATACCTTAAGCGGATAAACAGCTCACACAGTGACCAGAAACGCCATATGTAGACGCCCCGTCTCCCAGAAACCGTGCATATAAATCCCATTTCAATGTTTTCGGCCTTATTTGTTGTCGGGCGCAGTTGAAATCGCAATATTCTGCGCATAAAGCGTTGTTCGGGACGTCTATACTATATTCAATTTGGCTCTACCTAAACTGCGGCAGAACACTACTAAAGTGGAGCTGGCTGAGGCAGTATAACTGTAAGCTTGCGCGCATAGCCGTACAAGTGGCATAAACGTCCAGGCACGAACAAGCCGTCGCGTATAAGTAGAACTTGTAAACTACTGCAGCATGAATGGCCCAACACTTACTGAAACGTATGTTAACAAAAGTCTACATATGTAACATTATTAACCTTGACAAGACCTTCCAGATTATCTTCCACTATTCTTCAAAAAAAATGTTCTTGGTGATTTTACATCCTCAAGCGTCGAGAAGCCAATATAATATTAAATTAAGCCATCACCTATGTTTTCTATAGAAATGTTTAATCTTGCTAACTCTATAGAATACAAAGCCTTGCGTACGCATATTAATAAACGCGTTCGGATCAAACGCTGGATCCAGTTGTGTGAGCCGATACAACTAAATTACGATACAAAAATAAAGCTGCGTAAGAGTTTGAATATCGGTTCATTTGTGTATGTAAAATATATAATTAGTTTTTTTAAATCGTACTACTGTGATATTTTCCTTAGTTACCTAAGTTAGATCCGCAGCATCTATGATGCTCAAACCTGATTCGCACTTAGATAATTAAAACTCTACTTTCGGAAAAGTTTCCGCCTCTTTACGAAAAAGAACAGCATCCCATGACTCTCAACACTATCACTATCCTCATCATTGTAATATCACCACCACCTATCGTGCTATTTATCAGGCTAGCGCAAAATCCCACAAAATATTTCCATCTCGGCCGAGGCGTGTACATACATGAGCAGGACGACAGGGCATTGTCTCTTTTCTCTGCGGTAACAGCAGCAGCAGCAGCTTCTGCTACCGCAACAGAAAAATAATGTAAAGGCAATGTGGTTAAAAGCATCGGTTTCCGTTCCCGTCAGTCTGGTCTGGGAAGTTGTTTATTTCGTTGAATCGGCCCCTTACTTCCTCTCTCGTTATCGTGGGCAACGTTGTTTTTTGTCGTCGTCGTTGTCGTCGTGGTCACTAGCTTTGTCGTTGACGTCCTCACCACTATGGCTTCAGTCACGTCATTCAGTCACGCGTATCGCACGCTCGCGCGCCTAACCAATAGTGCCCCGGATGATGACATCGGATCCTCCGAGCGCCACAGGACATGAGTGACAGCGTTCCGGAGGGCGGGCCGATCGCCCACGAGCCCCGTTGGTTCTTGTCCGTCCGTCCGTCATAATTTACGCTCAACGCGTTGATGTTTGCCGCAGGCCCGCCTTCCCCCGGTACCACCACAGCCCAGCCTTCCCCCGACACCCCAGCGCAGCCCTGGTACCAGTTCACAGCCCCCCCCCCCCGCCCCCCCGCTACTATTCCCGACAACGCTTGCCAGTCGTCGGCGTCGCGTTGCTCGCGAGTCAGTCCGACACAATCGACAGAGGGTGCGAGATCCGGAAATTAACTTGTTTGTTTTGTTTCCTCTGCAGCAGCCGCTGAAGCCGAAGCACTGCTGTCGCTACCACGACCCCGTTGTCACAACTGCCGCACGGACCACCTTACCCAAAGGACAACGGCAACGGGAAACATAGCAAAGGCAGGGGCGGCGTATTTCGCTCGTCTGTTTTGGGGCCACCCGCGTGTGGACCGCACGTGTCCTGTGGCCCTCTGTGCCATTGTCTTTTTACTTTTTCTCTCTTCCTCCCCTCCCCCTTTCTTCTCTCTCTCTCTCTCTCTCTCTCTTTATCTCTGTGTCTCTCTTTATTCTCCCGTGGTCTCCGTCTTCCTGCGCATCCTCGCACCCCAAGCGTACTGCCGTATCACGCTCTGCTGTAGGTTCCGCTTCAAAGTTCAACTCTGCCTCCCCTCGATATGGTGGGAACCGTTGTAAGGATTCTTCTTTTTTTTTGTATCGCCTCGAGTCCGGTGACTGACAACTGCTTTTTCTTGTCGCTGTGCGCCACTTTTTGCTCGGAACGTCCGTTCAATGTTTGTTTTATGCTTATTCTATGTTGTTGTTATTTTTGCTGCTGCTAGTATTGCTATTGTTTTGTTGTTGTTGTTGTTGTTACTATTCGTGTTGTTGTTGCTGCTGCTCTTAATAGTAGTATTGTTGTTACTAATGTTTTGTTGTTGTTGTTGTTGTTGCCCATACTGTCGTTACGATTCCTGCGGTTGAGTGCGGGTGCCGCCTCATCAACATCATCTTATTGGAAGTCAGAGCCGGCACGCTTTTGACTGTCGGGGGCACGGAAAGTGGCAACAGCAGCAGCAGCAGCATTCGTCGACGCTGATGACATCTCTCGTTGCTCGCTTGAGTGGCGTTCATTTCCACTTGCCAGAGTTGTTGCCAAGTCGGCACCACACCACTGCGAGTTTTTGATGTGGGGCCGAGGCCAGGCCTTTCGGAATCCGAAGGGATTCCGAACAGGGACACATTCACATACGCACAGACTGAGACAGACAAAGGCAGCAGCCGCCTTCCATGTTCGGGACGCCTCAATCCGGTGTTTCTATGTGTATGCAATCGTTTTTGTAGCAGGATGAAAAGCCGGCCGCCGCCATCGCCGCCAAGTGCGCTGTGGCAGCTCCCGGCAGAGAGAACCAACCACTGAATGCGGGAGTTGGTCGACGCGCGGCTAGGGTGAAGGATGAGTTGTATGCGAAGGTGCGGCCACGGGAGATTAGAACAACAGCGGAACTGTTTTTCCCGCATTTGCGTTTCACCACTCGAGATTGAAATCAAAATGGCGCACTGCAAGGGGTGGAGTCGTGTCGTGTCGTCCCGCTGCTGCTGCTGCGGCTGCGGTATAGTTCTGGTTGTTATAGCAGTTGCTGCTACTACTACTACTACTACTTGAACTCAGGAGGGAATAGTACCTCTCGGGAAAACAACTAGGAAGTCATTGCCTCCCAATTGTACTGTATAGCAATTGCGAGATGTCTGATTGCAGGTGCAGCTTCTGCTAGATGACAATGATAATCTTAGGCGGCATTAAACTAAAGTAGTGTGACGAGCAGACAATACTATATCAATTCCCCGTGCTGCGGACAGCAACAACGCTCTCATGTTCGCAGTTGACCCGTTGGAATTGTAATGTTAGACGCCAACCGGCTTCCACTCTCCGTAGTGTAACTGTTGTACCTAAACACTCGTTCAAAATAACATCACATCGCTGGGCCGCTTGGAAATCAGTGAGGGCAGTGGGGCGCAGGCTAGTGGGCGGTCACACTTTGGCGGCAATCACCGGCAAATATATAGATGCCTGCGTGTCTATATTTGCATGTCGGGTATGTGTTTAAGTGTGTTTATGCATACATAAATAAGTTTACCGGACCACTATACAAGAAACACAGCCAGCAATACGAACGCTGGCCTCGAGGGTGGCGAATGGGACAATTGAGATTTCTGGTCTCAAGGTGACGAACGGCGTGAGGACATCGTGCTCGAGTAGTGCATGTGACCAGTCTCGAAGTCGGTCAAGGAGCCGGAATATTAGCAGGTCCGCACTCAAGGTGAGTGCCTTTGCTATAAACAACCGCAGGTTATCTGCGTAGCTTTTACGAAACAGAGTAGTGCGGTGAGCCCAGGTGTAGAGTGCACTAGGACATTTGTATGCATACACATATGCATACACAAAGGACTGACTTATGCTAACTAAAGCCAAGCATATCGCATGCTGACAGCCATCCATTGTGAACTAATCATATGAAACTAGTTGTACTATGGAGAATCCGCAAAAGTTAGACTAACTGTTGTCGAACTTTTGAGCCTTAATGTTCAAAAACGATACACCAATGGCTACGTCGCACTTTACATTCACGTAATTCTTATCGTCATCGGAACTTGGGATCTCAGCGTCGAAAACACAGACCGCGTGGGCTTCATATTTTTAAATTGAATTTTAATAACATTGATAGCTTCTTTGTGAGTTACTAAGCGTCTTCCACGCAAAGTTTTTTTTAAATGGGACGTTACACTGGTCAGATTGGCTGGCAGCACTACTTGACCATTTCGTTCTTGAAATCGTGCGCCTAGTAAGTTGGGTGAATAAGGGCGCTGCAGTAGGGTAAGGAGAGCAGTCAATGTTGAGCAGTTGAACTGTGAGGACGCGTCTGGTCAAGATACGTGGTATATACCCGGTGAATGTTGCCCTCTTTACTCTGGGGCGCCCGGTGCTAACTGACGTTGGCGGGGTAAGACTTGCGACCGAGTTTTAAACGAGTCTCGCTGTGTTTGCACGGTGTGCACGAATTCGTCGCCCGTCGATCTACTCTCAGCATCGGCGATCCCAACGATGACGAAGAATGAACCAATAGGTCGGCGAAACTGTACATCCTCGCCTATAAATGTACTGTACCTAGTAGCCCTCTCTTCCTGAGACTAGTTGAAGTCGCGTTTTTTGGGCATACACTTGGTTTTCGTTCGCTAGGCTGGTTCACTTGGTGCCGCCATATTGATTTCATGGTCTCGATGCACCTTCACAATGCGGTTTACGAAATGGCGGAACCTCCTCTATAAAACCGCGTGTAATGCGGGATGATAGGAAGCGAAAGAGATGAGTGCAGAAATGCAGGCAGAGACGCCTCTCGCCCACCGCTTCGAAGTAACGTCAAAGTAAGACTGAGTCTGGGCGGTGAGGAGAAATCCGGGTTTAGTGTTGTTTTAGTACGGTTTGTGAGTCCCACACTAGTGGTGCTCAAGCTGCTAGGACTGCATGTGCATCATGCGTTCCCGAAAGCTTCCATTGAAAAAGAAACAGAGTGCGGGGAGGAGCGCCGCCGTAGCGGGTTCGTGATCTTAGCAAATCTTTATGGTAAGTCTTCGTCACATACAAAATCTGCGGCCATTGTGCAATTTTATTTCTCTCTAATCATCGTCAAAGTCGCGCTTCTAACGATTGAAATATCAACCATCACGTTTCCGCCCGAGCAGGGACGCTTTGTTCTTGTCGTCTGTTTGCAATCCGTCTTCCTAGAGGTTAACCAATCTTTGTTTTGGGAGCGTACAGCGAGTCGCAATAATTTAATCAGCCGTTTGTCACCGTTGATTTGTTTTGAAAAAGCTAATAGAAGCCATCCACTGAAAGTCTTTAGAACTTCATTAGCGCAGGCTTAACAATATACTTTTTCGTCCTGTATCAAGTCTCGGGACGACTGAGGAACAACTTCAAAGCAACAAGCAAGTTCAAAGCGGTCCTGCAACGAACGGTGGTCTCAAAACAGAGTCTGCTGTCACCGTGTGTATATACTCTTAAGATTTTTCTTGATTACTGTCCCTAAAAGCACCACATCTTTTTATCAATCAATGCATATCTGAATGTGTATAACATTATTGAGGAACTCCGTGTTTCCGTTAGAAGAACACTAAGCGGACAGTTATTTAGCTTACTGTCTCTTTCATGTAGTACTATTGAACTGTGGCGTCGTGGCAAGGGATGGTTCAATCGGACCTATATGAGGCTAACTTTCTTGCCGGGAGTAAGAGAACCGCGCCTGCTGAGGAACCGTGTGGCACCAGCAACGCATGCAGTTCACGTTTTTGTAAAAGCTGAAAATATTCCCTATGAGCTCATGAAAGTGTACTGTTGTAACGCATTCACGTCTACTAGATGTAGCCAATTTTTTAAGAAATCTAGACAGAAAACCCCAAAGCACATGCCGATACTCAGGCAAAACTACTGGCACCCGTCTCTGCTTCCCCGCTATTCGGTTGAGTCAGTAAAATTTACGAATAGGGAACTAATTAAGCTATCTGTTACTAGACAGTTCTATGATACAATTGGGAATTGGGCTCTCTAGAAAATTCAATTATAGCTGCTCTCACAGAAACCAAAGTCCAGATCATGAGGAGATGAAATGTTCGAAGCCAAGGCGCAACACAACTTTAAGTTATACAAAATTGCAGTCTAAATAATGCAAAAAAAATTACGTCTACGTTTGAGAGGTGACTTTATTGGCTTGTACTATATATGCCGTCAATCCCGCAATCGTTGCCAGGATTTGCAATTGAGTGCACGGATATGCCACCCCAGTAGGCAATGCCTAATGTAAGGCCAACCACGGAAAAATGATCCTAAACTGCAAAAAACTCTTCTCATTTCCGCCCACTATGCCCAACTGATGAGACACGAATGTGTGAGGCATGCAGTATACACATGGCGCTAAACAGGCTATAGTTTAGAAAAATTAAGCTAAGTTGTGAAACTTGCATGCGTAAGGCGAATTTTCTAATTATTTTCGTGGATTATTATACATATTATCTGAACAGTGTACAAGTATTTATGATCCTAAGTTTATTTATCTCCTACAATATGTACGCGAATACATCCCATCTAAGGTCGAAACCCTTGCATACGCTGACGACCTAAAACATCGTGCGATTGGTGACATGTCAGGTAGACGACGTATCTACAATACATGCGCATGTACAAATCATCAAATCATTGGCCGTACCCCACAAATATACAACTAGTGTCGAATATAGAAAAATATATGTATATGCGAATGTGTGCTTTCTCTGTGCGCGCAATATTGTAAACCAACCATCGGTTAATAAAGCTATTATGAATGTATACTGAATATAGAAAAATCTCAAAGATAAAGTATATAGGCTAATGAGAGAGAGAGCAAGAGAAAGCTACATACCAAAATGATCATAAACCTTATTATCATAACATAGCAAAATATATAAATAAGGTCTCATAAGTGGGAAACAAAGTATATAATATACTTAAAAGTGAATAAACTAGTGTGTTAGAACTAAGAAGTTATTCTGCAAAATTATTAACCCAATCAAAGTTTATTGTATTTCACTATAAGTCACTTGTCTCTTCGTTCTTCAGCTTCAAGAAAACAATATTGTTTAAAAACAACGACCTAGCCTGCATATTAAAGCTGATATCTCGTTCCAAATGGCGAACAGCATGTAGACCAGAGAGTACCAAAGAAGAGTGAATCTGAACACGGGCACCGTGAGTCAACCTTCGTAGCGCTGCGACCGTATTGGAAGTAGGGCGAAGTCCAAGACAGCCTAAAGGCATTTTCTTGTCTGTCTTTTTCATTATATACTTAAGCACTGCTAACTTCAAACATGTCAGCTGACCATGCTTGAGTAGACCGAACCTGGTGTATCACCAGACACACCTAGAGATTTTGTATATTATTAGGCAATTGGAAGGGTGAAACTCGGAACAAATAAGCAGTGTTATCTGCATAAGCAATTAGGGCGGCAATGTATGTATGTCTCGATGACCCGATTTGAATGAAATTTATGTAGATAATGGAGGTAAATGAACCAAGAACCGATCCCTAGGGCGTGTCAAGAAGGACAATTCTCGTGTCAAGACCTCAAAGCTCTTACTGCCGCCATTTGCCTCCGTCCACTAAGATACGATTTGAACTAGAAGCTTACTTCTGGTGCGCAGCTGTTGGAACATCTTAAGAAATAAAGAGTGGACGAGGCAGTGGAACGCTTAAACTATGCTAAGAAATGCACCACATCTTTCCATCCTCCGCATCTTTAACGATGTCCCGCCAGACATACCCCAATGCCACCTCAGTTGACCGCGCTTTCCTAACAGCAAACTGAGTTGTAGAAAAAAATTTAAATTGTTCAAATAACTTTTCAGCTGCTGTTTAGAAGGCTTTTTAGATACCTTTATGATGACGCCTAGGAGATCGGGAGGTAGTTACCAAGTTGGCATTTTCTGGTCTTACCTTTATATAGCGGACTTAGCGCAGATGTCTTAAGGTATTCTGGAAGCACTCTTTATTAACTGAGTTAATGAAACCGGCAGCCAGAGCGATACTTAATATGTTAAGACATTTAGAGTGGAACCTGGGAATGCCTTGGGCTCAATGCTTAAGAGGTTTAAAAAAAAACTGTCAATCGGCTCTTGAGGGGCAGCATGTGTGTAGCTTTTGATGAAAAGAAATCAGCCAGTGCGTTCAGCATCTCCTAGACCTCCTCCAGCTTTTTTGTCTTCGACTAGCAGTCGCCTGATTTCTGGCGATTGTGCGTTATAGTCACAGCATGGTGATACACGTATATCGGCCATATGCCAGGTATTAAATTGCTCTGAGATAGCATCTAATGTTATATCATTTACGTTTACGGGATTTTCTTGCTCTGGATTAACTACTAATTTATGCTGCCGACATGTGTACAACATACAACGTATTAAAGTAGAGTGCTCATCAACAGCGTTCAATCGTTCCAACGTCTTTGCCGACATTTTCGTTATAATGTTGTATATCACCGTCTTTTGGTAACGTATAAGAAAAACCCCAACGGCAGCAGTAGTAATAGACTAAACTGTATAACAACTGATTTAGATATGTGCCTTGGCAACGGCATATCCTAGATCATTCGCACAGTGACCAAGAAGTGTGAAAAAAAAATTGACAAATTTGTATCAAACCAATTCCATGTTTAAAGAGGAACAGATAAGGTTTAGTCTAACTACATGTTGGATTACTGATTTAAGCTACAGCGCACTATCTGTCAAGTATGGGTTGAGAATATCTGTTCTTACACAGAGATGTAATTTCGAGGTCAAGTGTTTTCGGCAAATGCATTCAGATTTATTTTTGTAAGAAAATCCAGCCACCTGTCAGCCTCTCTTTTCAGCGAGGTGTCTATCCAGGCCCGACGCATCAATTGTATTGCATACATGTCGGCAATCGACCCCCTATATCCAACTATAGAAATCCCTGTGGCAAGTCCTGAGTCGTCTAGTTGATGTGTCATCCTCGGCATGGTCAAAGTTGAAAACAAATTTTATAATGATGTTGTGCGATATTTCCAATTTTCTGGTCTCCTCTTCTTGTATTGGTTATACGTGAGTATGCAGCCAATACGATCTGTGTTTTATAACTACCGCCCTATCTGCCCACAACAGAGTAATGACTGTCAAAAACTGACAACAGAAAAAAAACAGTCAAGAGTGCTGTAAACGTTGACTCAATAGTCGCCTTTAAGATTTAGGATTTTTGCGCGCCCGACGCGCAAAACAACATGCGCAAACACACATTTCCGTTTGCTGCGTTATTTGTGCAGTAATAATGCTGCTCATGAAAATGCTTGATAACATGCCTTGGCATGTTAGTTGGCACGCAGACAAGCTGAAGGAAGAGCATGACAACGGATGACGGCGGACAGAGCAAAGATCCCGTAGTTTCGATGTAATGCCAAAGCAAGAACCCTGGGGAGAGGCGAGGAATACGGTTTAGTGGGTTTGCGGCCCACGATAGCTATCGCGACGTGTGCGCTCCACGCATTCCCGAAACCTGCCATAAAAAAAGGCGCAATTGGCTGTTTTTTTTTAATATTTATCCGGTTAGAGAAAGGCTGTAGGAGTTGGAGGAGCTAGGGCCGAGTTTTGACAGCAAAATATCTGAACACCCCAAAAAACATTGTTCCGTCATAAGTTTTTCATGTTTTCTTTTTCCGAATTTCATGCGCTTAAAGATTCATCCAGGCAACATCGGCACGGCACTCGCCTACGCGAGCGATAATACGCTGTTACTGCATACCGATTTATCGCTTGTGCACCCCGGCATACAACTCGCTCGCTCAAGTGGAAAGTGTTATTGAGATTTTCAATGCTCGGACTAGTTGTAAATTCCCACAGGCGCAACTTAGGCCTTTGCGTTCCCCGTAGAGGGCAGTTGAGCTACACGCAAATTGCTGGCTTTACTGCTGTATGCAAATGTAAAATAACAACCCCGCCTGGACAATCTAGCGCCAGATTGCCATGTTGTTATGTCCGACCCAAAACGCCTGAAATTGATTGGAGTTCGTTTCGAAAGCCTCTTATGGTATGCACACTACTATATATATGGTTTATTTCGCAATAACATTGCATTTCAAGATGGTACATAATTTCAGTACAATTCATTCCTTTTATACAATTTAAACACTTCAGCGACCGTCCCACCCGGCGAAAAAGTGCAAAGACCGCCGATGCTTCTGGCAGCTCGCTGCGTGGTATTTAGCGCATATCTGCGAGCAGAACCGGCAACGACATTGATCGTCAACTTGGTGAAATCCTTGAGTCGAACATACCAAGTGATGATAGCCATGCACAATGTATCTTGTGTACACGTGCCGGCTAGTGCATGCCATTCCATCCCAAAGCTCCCTGGCGAGGTACACATCCAATTGCGCTACCTCTGCCGAGGCCTCGGTCACTTTCCCTGCCACTCCAACAAAAATTGTTGAAGTGGTCCAGTAATAGGTGACCTAAGCCTGACTCTGATTGTTTCCACTGCCGGCCCGCAACCCGCTAGCAGGTACACGAAGCGGCTTTTTGCCGTCCGGGGTAAGCAAAGGACCCGCTTCATATATATTGTGAAGCATCTTTCTAGCTGCGCAAAATTTGCCGCTGAAAGATGGCCCCACACCCTGCCAAGGCTGTAGCTCAACATTGGCACAATCTTAAGCTCATAAAGACGCACGGCCGCACTCAAAGACAGTCGTCGAGGGTCTCTCACCTCTGTGTGAATAGAGGTAATAGCCGCTCGACACCTGTCGGCGATGTGCTGGGTAAAGGTCGTTCCCGTATAGTGTAGCCTCAGACCCAGATACGGAAAAGAGTTGACAAACTCCAGCGGTTGGCCACAACAGGGTATTACGTCTGCTGCGGCCAATCGACCCCCACGGCGAAACTTCATGGCTTTCGTCTTCCGCGCATTTATTTGCAGGCCCTTACGGTGAAGGTAACTTTCGACGTCGCCGACAATTCGACGAATGGCACCGCGGTCCCGGTGGGCCACTACTATGTCATCCGCATACATGACGACGACGGCGTTTCTAAACTCCTCCCGCACATGGCGAGCTAGGTCTGCGATGAGCAAGGAGAATGCCAGGCAACTGAGAGGGTCCCCTTGGGGGGTCCCTACGTTTTGACAGAGCTGCAAGGTGTCTTCGCCCCTTACGTTTACTTCAAGGCGGTCTTCAGCAAAGAAGCTGGAGAGCACTCGTAGGAAAGAACCCCCCACCCCAGCATGTCGAAATGAATCGACTAGTAGGTGACGGGGAGCTTTGTCGAAGGCCTTGACACAATCGATAAAGACGGCGTACAAGTAACCCCCGGGCACAGCCAGCACCTTTCAACTTCCGACTGGAGTACATGGTATGCACACTTACTATATTTACCATTACTTTGCTATGGCATTTCTATACATGGGGAGATCATACGAGCCACCTCATAAGTAAAATTCGGAAATGCGGGTTAAAGAAGTTTTCCTGAACTTTTCTCCGTATCTTTCCTGGTGTCAAGAATTTCCTGGAGACGAATGAATTGAAATGAGAAAGGAACCTATGGTTGTCGTCTTCTATCAAACCCTATAATTATCAAAGCAGCTGGCCCAATTTAAAAAGAAGCCCAAAGGTTTCAGGCGGGGCTCGGACATGGCTCAGTACAAAACTTGTAGCCCACGGAAAATGAATATATAAAATAAATATAATACTAGATTGGATTCAATTCAATTCAATTCAAGTGCTACTTTATTATATTCAAAGGGTTGACAATTATGTACATAGTTATTCAAAAAGTCCTGTATTCAATATATACATTGTGCAATCATGGAAGTATAGAGAACAATTTACTAGATAATAGAATGAAATAGTACATTGCGTAACATATGCGGTAGTACAGAATAAAAATATATGACTATCTATGACTATAGAAATATAGTTCATAGTTCTCAACATTCTCGCCAAACGCACGAAACATATTATTAATTCTAATGGATATAGCCATTTTAGATGAATGTTATGTTACATTATTAGGTATCGGCTAGGCGTGCAGATTAGATTAACCCTGGGCATTCTTAAGCGTGGTATCGAGTTACACACCAAACTTCTTGGTAAAAATACGTCTAACATGGCTAGTGATAGCCACGGTCGACAAGCGTGTACGCAAAATCGCAACAACACATGGCGATTTGTTCGTGGAACTCTTTTCCATGCATCGGTTAGCTTGTGCCAGTTACAAATAATTTTGGATCCACTCCAGTGCAATTTTGGATACAGTACAATTTTGGATACACTCCATCTGTAACTTTACGTAAGAATATCTCGCATGCCTCCGTACGCGAAAAGTTATAGCGTGCTTTGGGGTCTTTCATGGCTAACGGAATGTTATCTAAAAGATATACACGTCTATTCTTCGTTGATTGGTATAAGCCCATTGCTTTAGCCCATATAGTAGCCTTCATTCACTTCTTCTAATTATAGGTTAGCGACTCAGTTCCAGTAGGTCATTCCGGTAGTTGAGAGAGTTAGGCCAAGGTATGCGAAGCGGCTCACCTCTTTAACGGTTGGCCGTTTAGGTAATGTGTGCCCGCTCCAGCTAGTTACCACCTCTGCGGAACTTCATGGCGTTAGTTGCTGCTGTGCTGATTGGAAGATCCACTTCTTGGAGATACTTACTGAGATTTGCAAGCGACTGTTGGAGATTAAAGCGGCCCCGACTGAACAAAACCAGGTCGTCTGCGTAAATCGAGATTAAACTCCCCAAAAGATGTGACCTTAAAACGAACGACATTACTGTACTACCGCCCTTAATGGACACAGTCAGGTAAAATTACAGACGGATTTTAGCTCAACTTATGGGCGCAAGTCTTATTGACCATTTCTTTGATGTAAGGCCGAACAATCGCAGAAGCCAAATAATGAATGTGCCCAGATGCGTTGCAAGAACGGAACACATCAATAATATGTTCGCCTGGCGCGTGGCCAGTGATTTTCTCAACGGGACCACCGCACAGGCCCCGCCTGCGACCAGTCAGCACCCAGAACTACATGAATAATTGAGCTTTCTATTCTATTCAATCGGATTCAGGCATTTGAGCAACACCATTGCAAAAAACTGTAGCAAATGCAATCTCTCTTCAAATCTACCATGTTTATCATAAGGTCGTTCTTTTCAGTACCAACTGCCAAGAACCGGACTCGAATGCATTGAAACGAGTTGTAAATGGTTAACTATTTCCTGATCAGCGATATCGCAATGTGTGTGGTTAAAGTTTGTATCTATTCCATGATGACTGTAAATATAAATATATATATATATATATATATATACATATACATATATACATATATACATATATACATATATATATATATATATATATACATCTTGTTCTGCACACGAATATTTATTTCGCTCAATTGTATTATGAATTTTGATCAGTAATTTTTTGCACATTCTGGTATTCACGGCAACGCCCCTATTTGGACGGCGCATTCACAGCCTAGGTCACCGCCACTACATATATATATATATATATATATATACAATAGAACATTAAGTTTTGTCTCTTACATGGTTTCTTTAAAGCATTACACTTATCCAAGCTGTGCTTCAACGTCGAAATGGCATGAGCAAAATCATGACGTTATTTGGCTTCCAGACAGAACGTAAAACGTAATAACGTAAATACTTAGAGTGTTTACCGACATATCCACCAAATATTAGAGCTGGTAACATCAGAGAAAGAACATGCATGTTTTCAGAGATGTCTCAAATTTGCTTATCTGATGGATGGGTACTATTACTCTGCCAGTGGCTGAGCAGAGTGTGGGCCCCATAAGCAAATATTCAAAACAACGATGAAAAGCGACCGACCGTTTAGGAATTCTGCCGTGAAAGAACGCTACCACAAGTGGGCGGTGTTAGACAACCCACCCTTGAAGGTTACAGATTACGCTGAATCTGACGGGAGGCCCCGCGCGGGAAACTACGACCGAAAATGCTTGCTCTACCTGGAAGTAACGACGATGAGAAGATGTGGCAACTCACTGTTAAACGCCGCACCTAGTTGAGGAAGAAGTGACCGGCTGTAGCTTCTACTGTCATAGTGGAACGCTGGCTCTGAAGGAATTTAAAATCTGTCCGCAGCTTCATCTCTAACAGTCAAGAAAAAACTCGAGGAGCCTCACATAGGTCCGACGCTTGGCTTGCGGTCGAGTAATTGTGGTCGAGAAAGAGCTGAACCACACAAATTCTGCGGACGCCAGCATATTAGCTTGCGAAATGAAAGCATTTTGAATCAAAGCTGGGTTAGGTGTCGGCCAGCAATCAGTTCTGCATCGCTTCCAGCTTGCTGGGTGCACGGATATTATATATCGCTGTAAGGGTGCTCATTCTACACCCGCGGTTCGTACACCTGACGGCTAGAATTAAAACATTTTTAAGGAGGTGGTTTTTAATTCCAAACTATCCTCCGTCCCCTACGGCTTGGAACTTAACCTGAGGTATATCTTTAATGCACTGAGGGCCGGACATGTTAGGTCCTTGTGTGCAGCATGGCCGCTGACACTCAGCGGTATGGTTAATCACCTATTCTCAATGAGCATCGCTCAAAGCAAATTTGATCAACAACAGGGATCGAACCGGCGACCGGTATATGACAACCATGACTAGCACACTGGTCCCCTATCCCACGCCGCCAAACATACCTGACGGCTAGAGGTCCACGATTCACAAAAAAAGCGAGGTAGGGGTTTATGAAACACACCGGCCTAAACGATATTTTACAACGTGGACATGGTTGAGCAATTATCCAATCTCGCACAGCCGTCGGGGGTCGTTAGCCCAGAATGTAATCTTTAGATTTTCTACTGCAGGGAAAACCAGAGCCGGCTTGTAGTTTATTAAGCTAGTTGCATTAAACATCTATATAAATACGCTGTTGTTAAAGAGCACTACATCATGCAGCACATTCTTTGAGCTCTAAAAACTAAATGTCTAGTGGGATTAAGCAATCTGGCCTTTGTCGTAAACCGGCGTACCTTAGGCAAACGTCAGGCTAAAAGTCAGTCTCAAACCACAGAAGGTGACAGCCGTTGCCGTAATTAAAAACATACGAAGTATGGAAAAGTTGCAATTTGCCACGTGATGCACGCCAACGATTAACTATCAAGTTACGAATATTTTATTTTTGATTTTCCTTGTACTGTTCACAGACATTGTCGTTAAATGCGTACAGCATGGTCTCATGTGAGATTACTCGCACATCGTCGCTTCAGCTACTATATGTTGAACGACAGTACATTTTCGGTACGCCAAAACGAAATTTAGTTTACTCTATGATACTTTTGTTGGGACTTTGTGGCTTGATCTTACTGCAAGGTGTGATACTTACGAGACAACAGGCAACAATTGGTAAATCCTTAGTTTGTATATATCCACGCATATGTCCACGGGGAGTTTCTTTCATATATATTTTCTCTTTCTCTTCTCTCTCTCTCTCTCTATATATATATATATATATAATTATTTCTATATCCTAGACAGGACGTTGCTATGCACGCTTTGACTATGAGCTCCGCAGCGTGCTCGGAGCAGATGAGTGGCAGCAGACGCCTAGATATTAACTTTTTGGCACAATTTCTAGCGGGCTCCTTTCAAACACCGCAGATAAAGGTCAGACCGCGGCTTTTTAATTTGGCGCGTCGTCCAACCATGCCCATAATCGTATTAAACGAAACCAGCTGTGTCGTGTACTGACCTCTATACCCCTGCTCCCAACGTGCAGTTCCTGCTGCACGTAACAGCATGCCGGGCCGCGTACGGAAGACTCCCTTAAATTCAACTTTACGTCTATACGGTCTTACAACAGGAGATAGGTTTTGCTCATGAGAAATGCCAGTAGACAACAACATACAACCGTGATTGGCACTTGGTTCTTTGGCACGTGATGGCTGTGTTTTGTCACATATGTAGCTAGGATGGTGGAATAGATCTATGTGATCGTGTTTTGTACTGTACTGTACGAAATGTTTCGTGACGTTTGTTTGTTTTCGTGACTGATGTGCACAACGATAAGAATGATCTGCATCTAATTCAGCGCTACCCGCAAAACGTCTCCATTCACTTTACAGCTTGAACTCGTTTGTTTGATGTTTCGTCAAGGGAGAAAATAAAACACTCCACATAATACACATTTGAGATCACACGGTACCGTTAAAAAAACTTACTTTAGGCGTCTTGCAGTTCAGAAGATTTATTCACGTTTTGATGGTGATTCATAGGGCCAATCGACCGCCTCAAGTGCTGTCTCAAGGTCATGGATAAACGCTCAATTTTAGTTTTATTTAACAAAATTCGTTCTTAACTCCCACAGCGGTTTCGTAACAAATGTCAAGGTTTATAGAAGCCGCCTTGAACGTAGAATTATAAGGTGGAAATCGGTAAAATACGCCCTAGAAAACAAATTAGTGAAATTAACTTAATGACTTAGAATTCTAACTAAATTTAGAATTGACTCAAGGGAATCTCGTTTTTTTTTCGTTATACCCACAGACGAAGACGAGAAAGCGAACCTTTTAGGCAAATGCTTGAGAGATTTTACTTTTTTTTTATGGTGGGAGGGAAAAATGCGTTTACGCACACCCAGAGCGGGTAGTGTGGGGCTCGATGCCGATGTTGTTGGCATAATACCCACTAAAAACCTCTCACCTAAATGGCCCCAGGAAGAGGCGAGGAGCTGGAACCATTCTTTAATATTACTTCAACCCCTACTTCTTCCTTAGGGTTGCGTGATCAGAGCGCACATCGCGGTCTGCACCAGATCTTTCTGTTCAATAGTCGTCGCGGCAAAATCCTTTATGATGTGCCAGCTTTGGGTGTCTTGCAGAAAGGCCTGACCCATTTGTTCACAGGTTACCGGGGGTTCCCGGTCTAAGAGCCGCGCCAGCTCCGCCCTGTTCGCGCTGAAAGCCGTGCATACTTCGAAGGTGTGTTTGGCATCGTCTTCTTCACCTGAGCCGCAGAGAATGCATGCTGGCGACGGAGCACGTCCTATGCGGTGTAGGTATTTTCTGAAGGTGCCGTGGCCCGTCAAAAATTGAGTTAGAGGGTACGACAGTGATCCCTCTCGCTTTTTAAACCTCTCTCGAAAAAAAAAGCGAGAGGGATCACTGTCGTACCCTCTAACTCAATTTTTGACGGGCCACGGCACCTTCAGAAAATACCTACACCGCATAGGACGTGCTCCGTCGCCAGCATGCATTCTCTGCGGCTCAGGTGAAGAAGACGATGCCAAACACACCTTCGAAGTATGCACGGCTTTCAGCGCGAACAGGGCGGAGCTGGCGCGGCTCTTAGACCGGGAACCCCCGGTAACCTGTGAGAGATTTTACTGCTATGGTAAACTGCCCTAGTTACTTACAACTCGACTTGATGTCATCACAAACTCATTAAGATACATCAATAACAAAATTGGAGCATCTTCATGCAAGCTGCTCTACAACACTTTTTTTGAGTCAACTTACGTACGAATCGAAATTTTGGACTGCCTGCAGTAAGGGTTGGACGGAGCGACTGAGTGTGGCACAGAGGCGTTTTTTTCGTATGTTTCGGGGATCGGCTAGTCGAGAGAGAAAACAACACAGTATATTAGATATAGAAAATGCCATGCGCTATTTAACTTTGATAGTGATTTTTAAGAATATCCATGGAATTGGGCCGAAGATACTAGAACTTGATCGCCTTGGAGGGGCATGCATGCATCGAAGCAGCAAGGGCAGCCAGGCTTTTGGTGTTTGAGCTCTCAGAGCGTGGAACTCTTCCGGCTAGCTTGCGTTGTTGGAAATCCTTAAATAACTTCAAGGATAAGTCACACCTATTACCCCGTCAATGATGAGTACACTAGTCTTCCTAAATTGACTCTCGTAAAGAGTTAAACAAAAGTAATTTCATTCCGGCTGCAACTTTTTACCAAAACAATGGTAACTGTTGTAGGTTTATAAATAATTGACCTTGTTAAAAAAAAACTGTTTACTAAAAGGTCCTAAAATTACATAAACAGATATTGGTCTAAATTCTAAAGCTCTGCCTTCTGCAGATTTTTTAACTAACAGTGCTAGGCTACTTGAACATGTAATTAATACTAAACCACGTTCTAGATAGTGCTAAACGCAGCATTACATTATTTCGCTCAATGCAAAAATAAAATGCAATATGTTTATAAAACTCAAA